>CDFA01019683.1:0-30443 GCA_000826305.1 Acanthamoeba healyi
ACGACACCCAGTTGTTGCCTCCCAGCTTTGGCTTGAAGTCGGTCACGGACACGCTCTTGCGCATCGCTGCGTCAAGCACGGCTCGCGGCTCGCGTGTTCGCGTGTCTGTGTCGTCACAGAACCAAGGTCCCCCAAAAGGTCAATCGAAAATGAACCTGGTTGTTTGGGAATGACGGCGGAGGCACGTACCCCAGAGCCTCACTGTCCCATCCTCTCCGCCGGAGATAACCTGATTCCCGTCGTTCGTGACGGTGACGCAGTGGACGTAGTCGGCATGACCCTGCAGGCTCCCCACATGCTGCTCCGTCTCGGTATCCCAAATGTGCACCATGTTGTCGCCGCATGCCGCGTAGATCAGCCCCTCCTGGACGTGCCGCAGTGTTAGTTTCCGTGTGGTAGCCATGGGATGGGCACGCAAAGCTGAATGGGCGCGGCCATACCTTAGTGGCTGCCACTCCGTTGGTCTCCGTTGGGTAGTCCTTCAGTCTGAATTTGTAGAGGAGGGCCTCCTCGATGTTCTCATCGTCACCTTCAATGTCCACTTTGTTGTACGAGACGCGCACCCATGTGCCGAGCGGGTCAGCGTGACTTGCTGGCAGCAATGAACAAGGGAGCATGCGTACTTCCGCTTGCGGACTGCAAACTGCTCTCAGCCTTGGCCACCAGCTTGCCCCAGTCCCATCCCCTGATCTCTTTCTCGCCGGCACTAGAGGGAAGGTTAGTTAGAGAGAGTGCTGCATGCGTCACAGAGTGACAAGCAAGCGACGGGGGAGGAGACGAGAGACTCGCTTAGCACCTGACGAGCACGTTCGATCCGAGGAAGCAGAGCTGGTAGATGGGCGTGCCTTCATCGTGCGCCTGGAAGGAGAAGGACGGACCCGGGCGGTGCTCCTTGCCCTGGCTGAGCATGCACAACCAGAGCCGCATACACGCGAGCGGTGAGCACGGGCGTGACGGTAGCACGACCACCGCACGACACTAAAGCAAGAGACACAAAACATAGAGCAGCGGAGGTTGGTGATGGTTAAACCTTGCAGCCTGGCGGTATCGTGAGTCCTCCCAGTACGCTTTGCTCTGTGGTGCACACAGAGGCGAACTTAATTCACACAATCATGTGAGACAGTGCCAGGTGTGAGGGGGGCGTACGAGGAAGGTATCGAGGTGCCAGAAGGCGATACGCCCCTGGTCGTTGCAGGACACGAGATGGAGGCCATCCGGGCTGAAAATGGAACTGAATACGATGGTCTGCTGTCGTTTGATCTTCTCGCGCAGATTCTGTGCGTAGGCGACGGCGTCAAAGGGCGGCCGCACCGACGGTGCCGCAGGCTTGGCCGTGGAAGAAGAAGAGGATGAAGAGGGAGCGTGCATGTTCACTGCGCTGTGATCAGAAAAAGATATTGAAAATGACAATTCCCTGCTTTTCCCCAAGATTGCAAAAATTAAGTCCATCTTCCAATTGATCAGAAGATGGGATTGGGGTGCCGCTAAGCGTCAGGAAGTGTAAGATGAGTGCACGAATTTATGAATGCGAGGCTGTACAATCTCGTTTTGCGCCTGCGGACATGTTATCACGATCGGTGTTTGATTCACTTTGCACGGCTTTGGGCGTGGAGAGCTCCTCTCGGGCATCTGATATGATCAATGCGTCGCGGCTGGCGCCTTGCTGGTGAGGATCTGCACGGCGTTGATGACGTAGGGGGCGACTCGGATGGCAAAGATCGCGACTCCCATGATGATCGCCTTCTGCTTGAGGTCGCCCATGACCTCCTCGTAGCTTGGTGGCTTGGGCCTCGCACCACCCATTCCCGCCAGCGCGCTCATGTCCAGTTCCATCTTCGCGTTCGGGTTCTTCGAGTCGAGTACAATCAAAAATCAACGCGCGCGTGATGCCCAAAGGGCGCCTTCGAGGAAATCCGTAAAAGAAAATAAAGATAAATATATTTCTCTTTGATTGACTTATTTATTTTATTTATTCAAAGATGTCGCGAGAGAAGCAGAGGGGTGAGGAGAGCTTCAAGAACCAGGACAAGATCGTACGAGCCACATTTTTGGTTGGATTTGGCCTCCTTGAATGGCTGACTGTTTGCCCCCCTCCCATTTTTTTTTTTAATGCATTTGCAGAGTGCCGAGCTGTTCACCCTCACCTATGGCGCAATCGTCATGCAATTGATCAAAGACTTTGACAGCGTCGATGAGGTTAACACGCAGCTTGAGAAGATGTACATGCCTCCACCCCTACGCTTCTTGAGCTCACACGCCTGACTCTGCGGCCGGGTGGGTTCGCTCCCAGGGGCTACAACATCGGCGTGCGATTGATCGAAGAGTTCCTGGCCAAGTCGAACGTGAGCTGCAGCCAGCGCGGCAACATCAAGGAGGTCTCCACCATCATCGGCATGGTTCGCTCTGTTCCCTCTCTCCCGCTCATTCACCAGGCGCCTGCATTGCGCGCTCACGCGTTTCTTCAACCTCGCCCTTTCGCCATTGTGGTGCTGGTGATGATTACGTCCTGTCCTGTCCAGACGGCGTTCAAGATGTTCCTGGGCATCACTGCGCAGGTGACCAATTGGAGCGCCGACGGCAACGAGTTCAGCCTCGTCCTCGACGAGAACCCCGTCACCGATTTTGTTGAGCTCCCCGACGAGTACAGCAAGCTCTGGTAAGTGATCCATGAAGCCTCTTCCTCCTCCTCGCCATTCCTTCCTCACACTCCCCCAATGGACTTGTTGACGACTACGACGATGATGTCTTTGATGCAGGTACTCCAACCTCATTTGCGGAGTTATCCGAGGAGCGCTCGAGATGGTATGACTCCCGTGTGCCGTGCCGAGTCGTGCATGCAGCCTCTCAGTCTTGCTTGCTCTGTGATCGTCTCTCTTCTCTCATGCGCACGCACTTACACTTTCGGGTTCTCGTGTGTGTGATCAGGTCCAGCTCAAGGTGGAGTGCAAGCAGGTCCGCTGCACGCTCAAGGGAGACGACAACGACGAGATTCGGGTGGTGTACAAGGGCATGATCGAATACGAGGTCCCCTCGCTCGAGTGAGCTAGGGATCCCACTAGGCGACTATGACGACGACAAGAGTAGGGGAGGACAGACACCATCGCTCATCTCTTCGTTCGTTCGTTCGCGAGCTCTCTTCTCCCTCTCTACATGGCTTTATAAATAACGTTTGGCATCCATGAGCAGCATCAGCAACGACAGCGTACGCTGCCGTGATCGGCTCTGGCTCTGGCTCTGTCTCTCTCTTGAGGTCTCCAGTACCTCGCTTCACTGCTTGGCGGTGGCGGCGTCGAGCGCGGTCTGAAGGTCGCTGAGCTCCTTCTCGAACTGGGTGCGCTTGTTCAGCTTCTCGCGCTGCTCGTCGGTCGGGGTGACCTCGCCGGCGTCGACTTTGGCCTGCAGCTGCTCCACCTGCCTCAGCTTCTTCTGCAGCGCCTTCACCTTCTTGCTCAGATCATCCGCAGATGAATTAACCGAAGCCGCAGCCGCCGGCTGTGTTGATCGGCTGTCGGTCTTGCTGCCGGTGCTGCTCTTGTTCGAGATCTTGGTCTGAGCCAGTGCCGACGTGATGCCCTCCACGGATGGCTTCTCCTGCTGGCGCTTCTCTTCCCTGCCCTTCTTGCGGGCCATGTTTCGCTTCTGGGTCTTGCTGAGGGCGGCCGCCGAGGCGGCAGAAGATGAGGACGTAATGCCTTCGCCCCCCACGATTCCTCGGCTCATCGAGGACGAGTATGAGATTGAGGGCGTGGAGGCGACTGGCGCGTCGTCCCACCCGGGCACGCCGACGGCCTCCCTCTCGCGCTGCATGCGCTTGGCGGGCGACTCCCATGCGCCGATTTCATCCTGGGGCACGTAGCCGGCGCGCACTCGGATGGGCTTCCTGAGGCTGCCATCCGGACGGCGCGTGGGCGGTATGATGGTATGCGATCCGCTTCCTTCAGACGATGGGAAATCCGCCATTGCTAGCAATCGCTCGAGCGATCGATCTCTCTACTCGGGAAGCGTCCTCGATCTTTGCACGAACTCGCCGGTTGCAACGGCAATAAATAATTGATAAAAGAAATAGTTTTTCTCTTCACCCACATTTTCCCTTCGCCCATCATTAAAATTGCATTTTCGAATAGAATTATTTCGCACAAAAATGGAGAGCGAGGAGGACGATGCGTCTGGGGCGCTCTTTGCCAGTACCCTCCCGTCCGAGTGCTGGGCGCACATATTCAGCTTTCTAAACGGTCCTGCGCTCGCCAGGTGCGCCACTTCGCTGCAGGATCATTTTTATTTATTTATTTATTTTATCATATTTATGGTGTGCGTGGGCAAATGACACGTGCAACAGGATTGCCGAGGTGTGCAAGGAATGGCACTTCCTGGCCACGCTGCCTTCCCTCTGGCGCGACCTCTGTGTGCGTTCGCTCTATCCATTTCTCTCCACCGACCCAGCCGACTTTCGTACGGTGGGCTCCACCATCACCATTCCCCGCCGTCTGGCGCGCTGGAGAGACCCCGCCTCTGTACGCACAGAGCCCACGGAGCAGCGACACCATGTACGCGCCTTTCAGGAGATGCTGGCGCAGCTGTCGTTGGATGACAGGCGCGGGCTGCTGCCGGAGGCCATGGCCCTGTTCGAGTCGGTTGAGTCCTTGCGCCACATGCTGATGCACACGGCGCCCTTCAACGACTTTGCGATCGATCGAGGAGAAAGCATCAACTGGCGCACTCTGTACATTCATCGGTACAGTGACATGATCTCACACCCGAATGACACGAGTCTTGCCACAGGCGATCCATGATGACCAATCAACTGACACACACGTGGCAAACAGAACAATCGGTCCGGGCAAGCAAGCCATCGACCGCGTGTATCGGTGGTTCTTCCACGCGATGGCGGAGAGTCTCGACGAAGAAGTCCAAGCCGCGGGAGACTCTAGCACCATTGACGATCATGCCGAGGGAGACGCTGCTCACACCCAGCTGGCAGACCTCAGTGATGCTGCAGCATTGGCGAGGCCCGATGAAGCCGAGGTCGACGAGGACGTCGCCGGGATTTACGTTGCACCACCGGTCATGAGCGATTCCCCATCGCCAGTGGTGAGCTCAGGCGAAAACGAATCGGTCGCGCTCTACGAAGCACTTCAGCCTGTAAGCGAGGACACCGAAGCGATCTCTGACAAGCAGGAAGACATCTTCTTCTGGCGCATGAGCGGCCTCGGTGGCTACCTTCCCCCAGGTTGGACCCAATCCACGTGTCCAATCGCCTCAGCAATATTACAATCGACACAAGTGCTAACCACAGCGTGGTGATCGTGATGACAGAGATCGGTTTGGTGAGTACCCATTTCCTCAAGCTGCCGCGAAACGACCTCACCGTCTTCCCCAGGGCCATCACCGCCAACTGCCACGACCTGTCGCTCTCCATCAATCGACTGGACTCGTTTCCGCTCTTCGAGCTCCCATTGCAGTTGGAAACGATCAAGCTGTGCCACAATCAGCTCACCGCGTCGAGCTTCCCAGCGATCGAGCCACCGGCCATCAACCGCTTCCTGGACCAGGCCGACCCGATGATTCCAATGGAAGAACTCACGCGTCCGCTGCCGGTCGTGCCACGCTACTCGTTCCCTGTCAAAGGAGGTAAGTCTCACTCAACACCCACTGGGTCCACGTACAGAGCTTACTGCTTCCACGCGATCTCACGTGCTGCACATGTGCGTGGTGGTGTATATAGCAGAGCCGCGGAAGGCCTATCCGTACATGATGAATTCGCTCCATCTCAAGGACAACCAAATCGAGGGCTGTCTGCCTTCATCGCTGCTATTGGTAAGGTTTCCTGTCCCTTCTCACTCTGCGATCACACTACTCACTCAGCGCCTTGTGTGTCGTGCATCGTGTGTGTAGTTTTTCAACCTCTCCTTGCTCAACTTGGCTCAGAATCGCCTGTCCTCGTTTCCTCAAATCCTCGATGGTGACGAGTCTACGGACGCAAGCGACGTAAGCGATGTGCAACGCTCCGATGAGCCTTCGCTTGACGAGCTGCCTGAACACGCGCAAGGGCTCATCAAGACCGAGATCGACCAAGCGGACGACGACGAGCTCACCGCTCTGGGACTCAACAGACCGACGCGAAGGCTCTATCGACACTGGACCGAGAAGCTGACGTACGCTGGCACTCACCGGCTCCACCTGTCCTCGCGTGATCACCAGACCTAACTTGTGAGTTCTTTGTTGCAGGTACTTGTGGTTGAACCTAAACTCGCTTCCAACTCTCCCTGCGCCTGTGATGCTCTTCACCAACCTGATCGAATTGGACCTCGGTAGCAATCAACTCACATCGTTGCCTCCCGCTATTTCACGACTTCAGGTGCGTTTTCCATCGGCCGAAAGTCATCTGTACGAGGAGGCACACACTCACGCCCTCTGTAGGAACTGGTGTGGCTGAGCCTCACCGCCAACAAACTGGAGAGACTGCCTGACGAACTGGGTCAGCTGACAAACCTCAGCACCTTGGATCTGTCCTGGAACCGCCTCACTGCCCTGCCAGACACCATATCGCGTCTCTCCAATCTGGTGTACGTTGTCTCCGCACAGACTCACTTGCTCCAACCTTTGCTGACGCGTGCAACACACCCGTACAACAGATCATTGATGGTGCATGCCAATCAGCTACGCAGCCTGCCTGACGACTGCTTTGCCAACGCGCGCAGCCTATGCGACTTCAACTGTTGGCGCAATCCGCTGCTGAGGAGCATGGCCAATGTGGCCGACAGCATGGCCTCGCTCACCTCGCTGACGCAGCTGAACCTGCACACGTGCGGCCTCGTCGAGCTGCCCCACAACTTGACCCTGTTGACCAACCTCACCTATCTCGAGCTGGGCTCCAACAAGCTGTCGGAGATCGATCCCAACCTCTTCGTGCAACTCACCAAGCTTGAGTCGCTTTGGCTTTACAACAACGCTATCCAGGCACGTATCGATGCTGTCCAGCTTGCTCGAACGGTGTTGCATGTTGCGTGTGTACCGGGCGCGGCTGACTCAAAGCTGTTGTGCCCTCTGTGTCTGTAGGTGCTGCCACCAGAGATCGGACACCTGCAAAGCTTGACAGAACTCCTTGCTTCGTCCAACAAGCTGCGGTACAGAGAAGGAGCTGCAATGCGCTTAGTCACACCACTCACTAGATGCTGCACGCACGCACGCACACAAACACAGGCAGTTGCCAAAGGAGATAGGAGAGCTTACCAATCTTACTACGCTGGACTTTAGCCGCAATATCTTGAGCTCCCTGCCTGACGTGCGTAGACGCAGTGGCAACAGCCGCACATGCTTTAGTGCTTCGCTAGCACCGCTCACCTGCCTCTTTGTGTGCGTGTGCGTGTACCCATGTGCAGGAGATGGGCGAGTTGACTCAAGTACGAGAGTTGGTCCTCCACAAGAACAGGCTAAGGCAGATTCCTCCCTTCATGACCAGGGTGAGTGCTTCCTGCCCTCGGATTGCGCACCTCGAGCAGGAACTGACTTACGCCAATGCGCGGTACAGCTGGTTTCACTGGAGCGGCTCGATCTCGACAACAATCGCATCGCGTGCCTCCCCGAGGGCCTGTCGAACCTATCCAATCTGGTGCTGCTCGATGTGAACCGCAACCGCATCACCCAGCCGTTGGGCCTCTTGCCTGCCTGCTCGCTACCCAGCCTGCAGGCCTTCTTTGTAGGCATGAACGACCTCACGGCGCTGCCCGACGAGATTGGCCAGCTCACGCAGCTGGAGAGTCTCAACCTCATCGAAAATCAACTCATCGCCCTGCCGCTCTCACTCAGCCGTCTCACCAAACTCAACTACCTCTACGTGTGCTACAATCAACTGACGTCGGTGCCCAATGAGCTGAGCGTGCTCACGAACCTCCGCAGCCTCGACCTGTCTCACAACGTGCTCACCGACATGTTTGACCTGAGCGCCCTAACCGGACTGGAGGTGTTCTCAGTCTACAAGAATCAGCTCACCAGCGTGCCCCGCGGCCTTCAACACTTGACTAAACTCAAGCGCGTCTGGCTCGGCATCAACGCTCTTCATACCGAGCCGCCAGCAGCGACGCCGGCTGAAGCAGGAGCGGCATCTGCGACGAAGAGCATCGATGACGTGGCGGAGATACGTTCGCTGCGCGTGCTCAACATGCGCGGCAATGATATCCACTCGTTGCCCGAGACCCTCAGCCAGCTCACCAATCTCAACGTGCTGTCCCTGTGGCGCAACAACCTGACCGGCCCCAGGGCCATTCCATCCAGGTTCTCATTCTCTTGCTGTCTCACCTTCACTCTGTAGTTGCCTGAGTTGACATTGCGTGCATTGCCGATTGCAGCATCTGGCTGGGTCTGACGAACCTGGTGCACCTGCACCTAGGCGAAAACAACCTGCAAGAGGTACCTGGAACTGACGATCCTGCCCTGGGAAGTGAAGAGGTAATGACGATGATGAGCTTACACGCATTGTTGTGTGTGGTGTGTGTGGATCTGACCAGATTCCACGCTCGATCGCTCTCCTCACCGGTCTGATGCAGCTCGGCTTCGACAAGAACAATATCTCTGTGCGTACTTCACTCATTCTCTTGACGTACTCTCGATTGCACGCTGAACGTCTTGCTTTCATGGTATTTCGAATGTTCCATACGCAGGAGGTACCGGACGAGCTAGGAGCGCTGACCAACCTGCGCATACTCCACCTCGAGCGAAACTCGATCTCATCGCTGCCCGCCACGCTCCGACAGTTGACGCAGCTGGCCTACCTCAACCTCTCGTCAAATCGTTTCGAGGGCCAGCTTCCGCCGGTCCTCCTGACCATCACCAGCCTCACCACGCTCGACGTCGGCTGCAACGGCTTTACCCGCCTGAGCGACGCCACGTCGTCCTTTGGGCAGCTGGTGAAGCTGCGCGTGTTGAATGCCGGCAACAACCGGCTGGAGGAGCTGCCTGAAGAGTTGTGGTCGCTGCCCCGTGTGCGCTGCGTCCAACTCAAGGGCAACGCGCAGCTCCTGCCATGGATCCGAGCACGCGAGGGCGACGAACTCCAAGACCTCGACCGTACCACAGTCGCAGCGACCGTCGACAAGCGCGACCGGATGGAGAGCTTGGACAGCGAGGGTGCCAGCAGTGCAGATGTGGCGGAAGCCGACAGGCAACCAGCCACGCACATCGACGCAGAGCCGCGGGCTACGGCAACGACAGCAGTAGAGAGAGTAGCGGAAGAGGAGACGATGGAGGTGATGCAGGGCTGGGTGCGTAGGAAGAAGCGACGGACGAAGGACTGGTGGGCCATTGCACGCAAGAACCTTTGCAAGTCAGTCAAGCCGCCACCACAGACGCAATAGACACTGCAGCGACAGTAACCTGCGCGTTTATCTACATCATGTTCATCGCCCCCAACTATCCATCCACGTCTTGTTCAAGGCGCGATCGATGGCTCCGCAGTCGAGGGTTCATCCACCTTCTCTCCTTCCCTCGCGGACGCGTCGTCGCTTCCGTGCACGGAGTTGCTCGACTCGAGCGATGAGGACAGCGAGGACGTCCGTGGCGAGGAGGACGATGCGATGCTCGATGAGCATGAGGGGGTGATGTCAGAGTCAACGAGCTGATTATGGTCATCAGGCGTCGGCGGTGTGGGTCGTGCTGGAGGCTGAACGTTGGCGGGTCGTCGGAAGGACGGCCGTCTCTCCATCGCCATCGAGTGCTGCTGCTGGTCTGCTGATGAGGGCTCGAGTGTGTCCGTGGTGCTCTGCTTCTCCTTGCCCTTGTCGAGCGACTTTGACTTGCTCCGCTTCTTCTTTCTCTCCTCCTTCTCGTCGCCCTTCTTGCTCTTCGATCGGCTCGTCTTCTTCTTCGTCTTCTTCTTCTGCTTCTTGGTCTCCTCGCGCGGCTCAGGCGCCGACAGGGCACGCAGCCGAAGCGCGGCCGCATCGGGCATTGTGGCGCTCAGCGGAGACAGCGCCTTGAAGGGAGGCGAGCTGCCCAGCTCCGGTTCAATGTCGTCCACCTCATCTTCGTCACACTCGTCCTCTTCATCCACACCTTGATAGACCAGAGGCTCCACCTCGCGCAGCTCCTGGCAGACAGATCGCACACGCGCGTGAGAAACGCACACGATCAAGGCGTGCATGTGTCGTGTGCGTGAGCAGTGTTCGTACCGGATTGGACTGGCGGCGGGCGTAGGCCGGACGTGAGGCCTTGGAGGTGAGCAGTCCGGCGCCTTCGGTCTTGCTGCGCGGGAATGCGGGACGCACTTCGTCAACGATCCTCGACCCCCTCTTCGAGCTGCTGGACGAGAGAGGTCGGTGCATGTGCAGGTTCTCCGAGCCGGACATGGCTTGCTGCAGGAAGTTGAGATGGCAGGCGGAGAGCTAGAGGGAGAAGCGAGTCAGTGCCCAATCCATGTCGTGTGCGCGCGACATCAGCAGAGTGTAGTGACATGACGAAGCGCGCGGCACCTTCTCGAGATGCGGCATGATGTAGAGCATGCGCTGTGAGTTGTACGCCTGAAGCTGCTGCTTCACTTCATCGTTAAGGAAGATGTAGACCTGCTTGATCTCCTCATACTGCGCCTCGGCCTTCACATCGACCAACAACACGAGAAGTTAGATAAACGTCGGTTGAAGGGGATCAACGTAGCGCACGCATGGACGCGCACCTGTTGCGACTTGATGGCCTCAGGTCGCTTCTTGGCCTTTTGCAGCTTGCGCGTGGCTCTGTTCAGGTCAGCCAGCGCTGCGTCGCGAAGCTCGACTTGTTTCTGTGTCACATATCACAGCCAACACAAAAGGGCAGCCTCCTGTGAGTCACTCACCACCAGGGCGACAGGTCTTGTGTGTGCGTGCGTGCGTACGCTGTATTGCTTCAGTTGGCTGGAGAAGGCCTTGAGGTCCTGATCGATTTGGCACACTCCACTCTGTTGTGTGTGGGAGAGCGGAGATGAGATCGGGACACGCAAGTACAGAGGAGGAGGGCAAGTCGTAATATACGTACGGAGAAGGAGGAGGCGGCTTGCTGGATGCTCGCTGCGGCCTGCATAAAGTCCTCGCCAAATCGGTTGTGGTCCGTGGTCTCGCCAAACGACTGCAGGGCCTCTGCCAAGTCCATCATATTGCTGCCCATGTCTGCTCAATCACATAGTGTGATTAGCCGCGCGTGCTAGTCGCATTGCACGTGTGCGAGGTACAGGTGTACCAGAGAACGTCTTGTTGTAGCGCACGACTCGCTTGTGCAGTCGCGAGACTTTGCCGAGCAGCTGCTCAAACTCCTCCCTCTGCAGGTCAAACTCGGGATCGGGACCCGGTGCGTCCTTGCGGAAGGACGACGTCAACTGTTGGGGGGGTGATGAGGTCGCCAAATGACAAAGAACGAAAAGCGACGAAAATGAAGCGCGAGGGGAAGCTTACCTTGGACGTTTGTTTGTTGACCCCGGCGTAGGTGCGCTTCACAAAGATGCCCAGCTTCTTCTTCGAGTCGCTTCTGCCCAACCGCGGCGAGGTAGGTGGGACCGTATCTCTGTGCTCCGTTTGCATTGTGGCTTGCGCTTGATGTTTGCTTGGCTTACGTGGTGTGGGTTTGCTGGTCTGCTGGCCAGCGTTGGATGTATGTGGGGGCAACAAGGGGAGGAACCAACAAGAAGCTGGTCGGCCCACACCGAGACAAAGGTCAACCGATGCGGAGTTGCACGTGACAAAAAGCACGCGCCTCTGGAGTATGGGGAGCAATACCTGCCGGCAAGGTGTGGGTGAAGTGAGTGTCTCGAGGCGTCGTATGGTCACTTTGTGTGTTGTACGGATCAAAGGCGAGAATGGCGAGTGAGACTCAAGGTGGGCAGTGAGCCTCACCAAGGCCCAAACACGGGCAAGCTGTCTCCTCGGCCCTTCCGGCTTCAGAGTTGGTAATCCGATGCGCAGCAAATCGGGCGAAATGTCGCACCCAAGCTTCGAACTCGCCCTGCGGCCGACACGGCGCGGACAAGGCGGAGGAACGACCAGGAACGTTCGGTCAAATGCTCCCTTGTTGAGGACCGGTCAACGAGGAGGAGGACGCGACCCACAAGGGGTCAATCAAGGATTGGCCTCTCGCGAGACGGGCGAGTGGGGAAAGTTCTGGTTTAGTTGGAGGTGGTGCTGTTGAGGAGAATGGGGAGGACGTTGGGGATGAAGTATTGCTCGAAGCAGGGACTGGCGTAGTCGTTGTGGACGCACGACGTCGTGAACCGATGAAGTCGGCCAGTCTCATGCAGAGTCCTGGTGTGCCAACGCATCACAATGTCCCACGTTGCATCAGATGCGCATGTCACACGTGTGTTGCGCAGTGCATGTGCGCATCAAACAGCTGGAGCCACAGAGGGAGGGATTGGAGGGACGAAACACGCACCTGAGCCCGATCCAGTCATACTTGTACATGGGCTGTTCCTCGAGAGGCACAATGGCCGAGACCGAGTTGTTGGCGAACGAACCGAACCACCCAGTCTCCCGAGGTATCAGGATCTGATGGTGTCGACAGCGCGCACTCCAGCGAAGCGGGTGAGAGACTAGGCGGATAAGATCAGTTGCGCGTGTAAAGGAATTACCGCATCTACAGTGGAGTAGCTCATCACGAAGCTCTCGAGCGAGAGGATGCGTTGCTTGTACAGCGGATTCTTCACTTCCCTCTCGTTGTTGATGTCGGACAGGAAGATCTTCCTCTCTACGTACTCAGCCAGCGCGTAGGGATCTGCGCGCAGAGCGACAATCGTCAGCTCACGGTGCGTACCTCATGACGGCGCCTCTCGACGCAACTGCGCCAATGCTCGCGAAGCAGCAGGTTCAGTTGTGACGGGGGCTACAGTACCACGCCAGTAGCCAGCAAAGGAAAACAACTCCTGTGCCCAGTCATCGTAGATGCAGCAGTCGGCGATGTCATCCAGGGTGACGTTGAGGTACTTCCAGCTGCCATACTGCACACCACGCGTGAGTGTGACCACAAGTTTTCGACATTCACCAGGCGGCGAGTGGTGGCTGCACACAGCAATCACTGGAAGACTGATTGGCGGCCGACGTACGTTGGGCACGCCATAGACTCCCATCTGTGGGGACACCCATGCAATGAAGTTCTTGATCTTGGGCTGGTTGCAGCGCTCCAGATAGCCACGCATCAGGATGGCGCCCTGCAGCTCAGTCACACACGAGCCCACAGCTTAGTGCTGTTGACCGACTGGTCTTGCCCAACGACCCACGTGAAACGAGAGCGTTCAAAGTGTGAGGCAAATGGCCGCGGTACCTGAGAGACCCCGATGACGTTGAAGCCGCCGGCGAGGTTGGGATCGGCAGCCAGCGCCTTGCACGCCATGTCCACCTGTCCTGGTGCGTCAGCCAAGTGGACAGCTGTCACACAAACAATCCTCAAACGCTCCTGCACAAGAAGAGGGTGAGGGTGCGCATGTGCGAAACCTGGATGTCGATGCCCGTGAATATGCTGCTGTCGTAGGTCGTGATCTCGAGTGCGCGCACGTACACGCCCGGGAGCTTCCGCTCGATGAGCTGCTTCATGTGGGCCATCGACGCGTTGGTGTCCGCGATGCCTGCAAGAGAGAACAAATTATGAATTAATTGTTTAATTGTTTATTTTAATTTATTTTGAGTTTATTTATTATTCAAATAAAATAAGATTAATGCATAGTGGAGCTACGCACGGTACCGTGCATGAGGACGACGGGGGTGTAAGTTGTTGGGATGGCGTGCGCGGCAGGCGAGGAGACGATAAAGATGAAGGCCACAGCGAGAATGAACGCCACCGAGGCGCAGCAGTTCAAGGCTGAGCTCATCCTGTGGTCTCTGTCTCTACGCCGCAGGAACGACTGACCGTTTTCCGTCCTTTTGAACCCATAAGAGAAGAATTAATTTCGCTTTCTCTTTCGTTCTTTCGTTCTTAGTGCACAAACAACAAGCCACACAACCTAGTCCACACTAATGGAGGGGCGGCCAGAGGGAGTGATGAGCCTGCGCGGGTTTGCGGCTGCGTCGGTTGCCGTTGCAGCGACCACCGAGGGCGAGCAGCAGTGTCCGCGAACGGAGCACGAGTGGGAGGTCCTCTACCGCACTCGCTTCAGCTCCACCGCCTCCACCCCCAACAAAGGTACGCATCACTCGACGAGGCCTATGGTGCGCATGCACCTTTCGTTGGTTCTCACACGCGGCATGATCAGGCCAATGGAGTCGGCAGTGCGCGCGGATGGAGCGCCATCTCCGCCGCTTGCGAGAGAAAGAGAGCGATCATGACCTGTGGCTGTGCGAGATGCTCAAGTTCGTTCCCTCAACTTCCCTCAGGAGGCTGGCACTGCGCGCACCTCAGCCAGCTAAGTGCCGGCGTGTGTGTTGTTCGCAGGTGGAGTTGCTCGAGTGGGGTGGACATGGTGCTGCAGGAACTGCTACGGAAGGAGGGCGCGGCGGTGACCGTGGGCATGCTCGACGGCAGAACGCCTGCCGATGAGGAAGATCCGTGGGAGAGGCCCTTCACTCGCCTCGTCCACCGTGCCGCGCGGGCTGGCCACGCTCGGGTGCTGGACGTCCTTGCAGCCTCGGGCGCCGACATTCACGCGATCGATCCTAATGGCTACACGGCCGTGGGTCTCGCCGCGTCCAAGGGATTCTGCGATGCTGTCGAGGTGTGCAGTCTGGCTGGACGACTTAGATTGGTGACTCACAGACTGACTGGATGATTGGCTGGATTCAGGTACTGCTGCGTCGTGGTGGCGGTGGAGAGAGCTATGTGGAATTGGAGGCTGCGCAGGAGGCATTCGATCCAGAGGAGGAGATTCGCAAGCGAGGCGTGCATCCGCTTTTCTTTCAGGCCGCCATCGGAGGCAACATCAACGTTCGTCCTTGCTTGCGTGCGTGCAGCACTGACCATTGTCGGTCATTCAACTGATGATGGTTCACACTCGAGGGAGCAGACCGTAGATATGTTGATGACTCGAGCGGGAGACGAGCAGGCCGTTCTTCTTATGTCGGTGGATCCTGTGAATGGCAAGACGGCCTTGCACTACGCCGCTCAAAAGGGCCACCTGGCGCTCGTAACACACTTGCTTGATCTCGGCGCGGGTACACTTGGTGGCCCCATTCTCGCTCCACCTGTTTGATCGCATCACTGACGCATGGGACCTCAATGTGCGCGCTGGGCTCAACGTACAGACATCGACGCACTGTGCAGGTCCAAGAGGAGTGCGCTGCACCTTGCCACGCACCACAACCGCAAGAGCGTGGTTCGACTGTTCTTGGAGCGTGGCGCCAAGATCGAGTTTAACGACGTTAGAGTCTCGAGGAGGAAGCAGGTACGAGACCACGAGTGTGGAGCGCCATGCACGGGCGTGAGAGTGGACGCATTGCAGCAGATCCTGGTGGAACTGACCCAATGACCGGGCGTTCAATAGGCGTGCCCTTCTGCCCTGCAGGTGGCCGCTGCCTGTCGTGACGTGGAACTGGTGCGGACGTTCCTGGAGTGTCGGAATGCCGACGTGAACAAAGCCGACGCTGCCGGGCGCACGCCTCTGCATGCCGCTTTGCGTTCTATGCGGAGATTGAAGAAGACTCTGCCGATCGTCAAATTGCTGATCGAGCATGGCGCCAACGTCAAGGTCGTGGACAGCCGGCAGCGCACAGTCTTCCACCGCATGTTTCAGGTAGGCGAGCCTAATTGCTCTCCCTTGCAGTCGAGACCACATCTGAACATCTTGCCGTGCCAGCAAATGCCGTCCGATGACCTTGTCGAGGTGTGCCAACACCTTCTCGAGGCCGGAGCAGACGCCACTTTGAACAATCCCCTGCGAGTACGCTCCCCTCGATGATCATCAGTTGTTGATTACGTGAAGCATTGATCCGCAAGGAGAGCTGACACTGGCCAAAACCACATCACCAGGAACTGTCTCGGCATGCGTCCTCCCAAGGACATTGCGACCACAAGGCTTTCCTGCGGCTGGTCGATCTGTTTGTCTCGCTCGGCCTCGACAAAGGTTCGCCCAATTCACTCGCTTGCATCAGGTGGTAACGTCGTCATCACCACCACCAAAACAACAACTTGCGCAGGTGAGTTCGAGTGCTTGCTCTCGGGTGCCGTGCATGGTGGCCGCTACGAAGTGGTCGAAGGGCTGATGGAACGAGGTACGCAGCTGTTCCGCCAGAGAGCGTCCTCCGTTTTTTAAGCCCTTGCTTGTCACGTGATCGCAGGCATCAACCCGTTGCCCGACCACCTCGTTGCTACCCTTCGCAACACACATCGCTCCGCTGCTCGCATTGCAGAGCTGTTCGTCAAGGTCCGTAGTTACCATCGTCTAGTCCTTGAGCTCCTTGTCTCCCCTTGTGTCATCGTCTTCTTCTCTCTTTGCATGCGTGCGTGCTTTGCAGAAAGGAGCTGATGTGAACGGTCGAGACGAAGTGGGCCAACCTCTAGTGTTCAACCTGAACAAGCACAACTACGACCTGTTCCTCGATCTCCTTGTTCGCGTCCCTCCCCTCCTCGGACGGGACCGGTTGTGGGCTCAATCTAACCTCATACATATCTCAAGGTAGCGTACGGTGTGGACCTCAACGCAAGGGACACACAAGGCAACACCATGCTGTGGCACACCATCCACAACTACTTCCCTTACCACGACCATGTGGTGCAGAGGATGAAGTGCTTCATCGGCGCGCTAATCGAGAGTGCGTACCTCCAGTGTTGGTGGAACGCTTGGTGCTTGCTTGGCTCACCATCTTTCTCGCTTGCACCTACGCTTGGTGTGCGTGTATGCAGAGGGCGCCGACCCCAAGCTGTGTCAGAAGGATGGGGCTGGGCCGTTGAACATGAACTTGGGCCTGAGGGCGATCGATCCTCTTCACGTTGAGTTCCGCGACTTCCTTGAGTCGGTGGGCATTCCATCGAGTGGTCCCCTGCCCGGCGAAGACGAGCTCTAGCCAGGCCAGCCGAGAGGCGCGAGAAGACGTATGCCAGCTTTGTTCGAGCGCCAGTGTCGCCCAAGAGCAGGAGCAGGAGGAATGAAAGTTATTGTGCCGAGGAGGAGGTACACGATGATAATGCCAGACACTCAGTCACCGAACGAGAGGTTGGGGTGGTCGGCCACGTACTGCCGGAGGGCCACCAGCTTGCGCTCGACCTCGGAGGCTTTATCGACTCGACCCCACTTTTCGTAGCAGTCCAGCAGGTTGTTGTATCTGTGTGCGTGTGTGAGTGAGTGAGTGCGTGCGGTGCGGTGCGGTGCGGTGCGGTGCGGTGCGGTGCGGTGCGGTGCGGTGCGGTGCGGTGCGTGCGTGCGTGCGTGCGTGCAAGAGTAGTGTGCACGAAGTGGTATATAAACGCACCGATTGAGGACATGGGGATGCGCCTTGCCAAGCAGGCGTTCGCTCATGTCGAGGGCGTGGAGGAACATGTCTTCCGCCTTATCAAACTTAAACTGGTTCTTGTACACTTGCGCCAACCTAGTGCGTGCGCGACCGATCGTCAACATTGTAAGATTAGATACCGTGCCAGGGGTCAGTGTGTCAAGGGAACGGTACCCGTTGAGGTTCTCGGCGATCTCTGGGTGGTCGTCCTTGAAGGTTGCTCTGTTGATGGCTAGCGCTCGCTCGTACAGACGCTCTGCTCCGTCGTACTGGTACTTACCCTGCCGACGGTAAACCTCCGCCTGAATGCGTGTCGGGTGTGTGATGTCGCATTTAGTATGCTCTGAAGCGAAGTATCTAATGGTGTGTACCAGGTAGTTCAAGGTGAGCGCCACTTCCTTGTGTTCGTAGCCAAGGCGGGTCTCGAAGATGGCCAGAGCTCGTTGATGGAGATCGGCTGCCTCATCGAGCTCGCTCAGCTTTCGCTTGACCAGCCCCAACCCGTTGAGGTTGGACCCCGTCAGCGGATGACCCTTGCCCAGGATTCTCTCGTTGAGCATGAGTGCACGAGAGTAGCACTCGGTGGCCTCACTGAAGTTGCGTTTTTTCCTCGCAATCACTCCGAGGTTGTGCACGTAGAGTGCCGCCTAACACAACAAAATGTTGAGTGTCAGACAGCGTGCGGCCAGGCCCACTGCAAGGTTAAAATCGTACCTTGGGATGTTCAGGGCCATAGACCTTCTCGATGATGGTCAGCGACCGTCTGTAACAAGCCTCCGCCTCGTCGTATTGTCCTCTCTGTTAAAAAGAAAGTACCCTCGGTTAAACGCTCAGCTCTGCGTGCGATAGATGTCAATGGTGGAGGCGTGCGCACCTTCTTGGCTATCATGCCCAGAGAGTTGAGGTTCTCGCTGACCTCGGGGTGATCTGCACCCAGACACTTGGTGTTGATCGCCATGGCCTGTGTGTAGAGCTGTTTTGCCTCGTCGTATTTAGCAGTGATGGACAGCACGTCGGCCAGATTGTTGATAAAGATCGCCAGCTTCTGGTGCTCATCGCCGTACACTGAGCGAATGATGGCAATCGCCTTACGCACGAATTCCTCTGCTTCGGCCATCTTACCTCTGCGTGCTCACCACAGCATGAGAGAGAGGAGAATGAGTACAAGGGATTAGAATTGAGGGAGTGTATGCATCAAGCACCTGATCTTGAAGACCAGACCCAGGGCATTGAAGTTCTCGGCGAGCTCAGGGTGCTGGCTGCCCAGATTCTTTTCGTTGATCTTGGCTGCGCGCAGGTAAAGGTCTGCGTTCGTGTGGGCAGTGGGTGGAAGGGATAAATCAGTGATCACGCTGGTGCGTACAAGACTAAGAGAAGCGCACCTGTGGCCTGATCGACGAGCGCAATCTTACGATAGACATCAGCAAGGTTGTTGGAGATCTCGGCCACCAACACATGTTCCTGTAGGGTGAGACCACGTGAGCCACGGAGCCGTGTGAGAGTTTCAAAGGATTCCGTTACCTCGCCATACACCTGCTCCACGATCTTGAGGGCATCAAGGTAGAGTGGCTTGGCCTGCTCGTACTGTCCCTTCTTCTTGAGGATGAGCCTGCATATGTGCACGTTATGAGTGAATTGATTGGTTGGTCGCTCATTGAGGCAGGACGGTTGAGGTCAGTACCCAAGGCAGCTGAGGATTTCGGCGACATGAGGATGGTTGTTGCCAAAGTTGACGCGGAAGATGGACAGTGCCTGGTAGTACAGCGTCTGCGCTTTGTCAAAGGAGGCTTGCTTGCGATATACGTCAGCGATCGTCTTGACGTACTGGCCCACGGTCGGGTGATTGGGCCCTAGCCTGGCTTGAGTCTAAAACGGAGTCATAATCACACTCAGTTAGCCCACAACTCAACTGGCCAGCAGTTGTTAGTTCCTCACTGACCTGGTCTAGGGCTAGGTAGTATTGTTTGAGTGCCTCTTCGTAGTTGCCTTTCTTCTTGTGTAGAAGAGCAAGCAGCCATATGCTCGATGCTGTGTCCTCGCTGTTGTGCCCAAACAGCTCGACTCGCAGAGCATGAGCTTTCTCGGCCGCCTCCAGAGCCTGTTGCGCACACCTCACACAATCAGCACACAGATCAGCGGTAAAGGGGACCTGAAACGAACGCGGATTCGAACCAAGTTGATCTGGGCGCTAAGCTCATAGGCTACAGCCAGATCGTGAACCAAGTCGGCCACCTCCTTGGACTGCTTCCCGTACTTGGCCTCAGCAATCGCCAACGCGCCTTGGTGCGCTAGATTAGCAGGTGCGCTCCTATATCATCACCTGATTGTCTCGTGAATGCAGTACCTTTGAGCAGCGGGACGGCGCCATTGGGGTCGCCCATTTCCTGCAGGAACTGGGCCACTTGCACCTGGAGGGCAAGGCGTTCCTCGGGAGTGCATGGGCGATAGGCAGGATTGGCGAGGGCCTGGCAGTACAGCTCGCCGGCCTTCTCCTTCTCGTGTCCCACTGAGTTCCAGTAGCGCAGGAAGTCGTACTTGTCGTGGTCGGTGTAGAGGGCAGCAAAGACCTGCAGGGACGAGAGGAAGTCGCGCATCTTGGCCGCATCACCGACGGCAACCAAGTGACGCGGATACTCGAAGAGCAGCCGCGACGTGAGCGGCTCCAGCGGTTGAGCGCCGAAATAGGCCGCGAGGTCCCGGTGGTGGCGCAGTCGGTTGCTTCGCTCCTGGAGGCGATACCTCCTCTTCACAGCCTTTTGTGCGATGAGAGACCATGAGACTCCGATGAAGCAGTGCTATTGAAAGAGAGAGGCACCTTTCTGAGGTAGGAATGGCCAAAGGTTATGAGACCGGCCTTGGACAAGAACGCGTCCTGGCAGCCGCTGAGGAAGTGGCTCAACACAATCCGTTCCTTACCGGCCAACGTCACGTCGAGCAATCTTGTGACGGGCGCCAGGTCAATTACCGTGGCTGGAAACAATCCAGAAGCAAGCACGTACTCAGTTTCAAGGAGCCCTGTCTTGGTCACGAAGATGAGCGAACACACGTCTTGCACCAGCGACTTATGGGTGGCTGGTGGTGAAGAGTGTTTGTGTGGCATTTAGCTCCGAACCATCGATCGCATCGCACTGCATTGAATTCGGGACGTACGGGTGTTGTAGTCTGTCTCCCAGCGCATGAGGATCTTTTCGAACAGAGACGAGATGTCGCGGCACTCGAGGAAGTAGTCGATGTACTTGCCCAGCTCCTCAAAGTTGCCAAACAGACGCAGCTGCTCGAGGATGCTCCGCAGGAACAGAGGCAGCGAGGTCATTTTCTTCTCCACCAGCTGGTAGGTCTGCTGCGGCGACAGCTTCTTCGAGAACTTGCCAAGGTATTCCTGAACACCACACGCCATCCTTTCGCGTGAGCAGCTTTTCACTCGTCCCACTTAGGTCACGACGTACCTCGATGAGCTTCTGCTTTTCAAAGTCGGTGAGCGGAACCATGTGCAGGACCTTCTTGTCCCATCCAGCGCGTTTCATTAGGATGTCCGTGCATCGCTCTGCCTTGGTCGTGGGCACCTTCCCTGGCTCGGTCTCTGCATGTGGGTGTCACTCAGCTTTTTGAAGCTTAGAAAACGAGCGGGTGTATCAGGTCGTACCACGGGAGGTAGACTTGACGGCAGGTGAGAAGTAGTCGCGATCGTTGGCAGTCGAGACAGAGAGGATGACGCGGATGGAGACCGGGAATGAAGAAGGAAGCCAGTTGAGAGCGAGCGCCGATGACTCCACGTGATTGATTCCGTCCAAGGCAATAACCACTCTCGTAGGACCTAGATGCGCGCACGAGAATGAATGAGTAGTCCTCCACCCACACGGCGACGGATCGCACCTTTAGCGGCAACCTTGGTCAGCCACTGAGGAAAAGCCTGGATCAGCTTGTCCGGGTCACTGGGGATCTCCTCATCCAGCTTGAAGTGACTCTTCAGTTGGCCTGTGCAGGGTGGCGTGTGTAAGTCCGATGAGCTGGTCGAGTAGCTGTAAGGCACCAGTCCATTGAAGATTAGCCGACGTACCGAGAATGCGACCGAGGATGCGATGCACAGAGTTGTCCGAGAGCTCTACGAAATGAGGGATGATGATTTCTTGCTCTCCTAGACTCACGCCTTTCCTCTGGGCCACCCAGGCGGCGACGAGCGAGGATTTGCCCGAGCCTGCGCACCCAGAGTGATTTAGTTGGCACTCAGGCATCGGTGCATAGCCATAGCAATGAGGTTGGTACCAGTTGGGCCTGTAATGATCAGTGGCATTGCGTCGTTGGCCCTCGCGTGTTCCTCGATCACTGCAAAGTACTTGTCTACAATATCGATGAGTTTAGGCTATAGAAGCAGCAGGAGTGGATAGTGTGTACCTCCGCCTACAAAGACGTCAGAAAGGCGTGTGCAATGAGTGTCGTGCAGAGCGACCTCCATTTCGAGCGAGGCGTCCTTGCTGGCGATGGGCTCTGCTAGGGGGAAGTCGCGATCGATCCATGCCAACAAGTCCTTCAGCACAAGGTCGGCAAAGTCGTCAGGACTCTTGTAGTTGTCTCGCGCTGGCAGCCCACTAGCCTTGATGCGCTGTTTGAGGTCATCCAGCTGCATTCAAACATCAGTGGCGGGTGAGATGAGCGAATGAGAGACGGTCATAGGTGTGCTGCAGACACGTCGTTTTCACTGACCTTGTCTCGGAGGGGCTCATTGTCGCCAAGGCGATTGCGGTGTGAGTAGTCGGGATCTCTAAGGTAGAATGCCGTGGACTTGGCAAGGTGAGGGTAGAATAGTGCTGCGTAAAGGATCTCCAACTCCGTCACGCTAGATGCAGCCAAACCATCACTCGTGACGTGAGCGGAGTGTACAGCAATCACGACAAAGCGCGGAAGACGCGCACCTCCTGTCGGTGTAGTGTTCAATCCAAGTGTGACCAGCTTCGATCGCCCGCTTTAAGCTTACGTCCAACTGCTTGTCGAAACCAACCTTGGCCCAGCCGTATCGCTCGCCCAGCATGCCGATCATGTAGGGACGGCAGTTGTCGATCTGCATAGACTACGCGTTAGGCTCATCCTGGAAGGAACAACCATGCAGATTAAGAGAAGACGCACCTCGTTCAAGCACAGGGTGATGACTTGACCGCCAGCTGACTCCTCGTTGGTGATGCCCCATCGGAGGTCCACCTCCGTGAAGTTGACGTTTCTCTCTGCGCACACCTTCCTCACCTGAGGAAACACCTTCTTCACCAGGAGGTTGCGCTCGGCTTGCATGTCTCTGCCAGCGACGACGTACAGTGAGAGGGGCTTCCCCACGAGAAGACAAGTGAGAAAGAAGAGAGAGCCACCAGTACAAGCGTACTTAAACGTGGAGGACACAAAGAGACGAATGTTGCGGTCCTTGGCTAGGTTCCTCTTGTGCGTTGCTTGCTCGATGACTGTGGGTCCCAAGAGAGCGCGTGAGTCACAGACTGACTGAGCACAAGCTGTAAAGCTTCGCCACGCACCTGCAATCGGAGGCCTCACTTCGTACTCGTTGCGCGCGAGCTGAGCATCACCGAACGGTGTCCCAAAGGGGGACACTGTCGTTGACGAGAAATCGTCCACGGACGTGCCCTGCACGTACGACGCCGAAGTCGAAGCCTCGGCAATAATACACGAGGGTAGTGCGTAGAGCGACGGGCTCGGTACAGAAGGCGCGCTCGCGAGCGTGGCTGAAAGGTATGGTGAGTGCCGTTGTGACGATATCGCGGGGTGGGGAGGGGGAGAGGGTGTACCAATGGAGGGGGCACCGAGGGCGGCTAAACGCTCATGGTACTCGTCGGTTTGGATGAAGCCTGCACGCAACAGCTCGGCCAGTTGCGTCGCGCTGTCTGACATTACACTAAGCCTGAGAGACAATACTCACCGGTGTTGCTGTTTGTCTGCTTTGCCGCTTGTTCTTGGGCACAAGAAGGCGCAAAGGCGTCCACTGCGATAGCACGAGTCTTCAGTGAACGCGCAATCCAAGAACGCCTGCTTCGTTTATTGGGGTCTGTCAGCTGCGCGTTGGGTGGGCATAAAAGGCGGTCGATGAGCTGATACTGTTTGTGGTCGTCAAGTTGCTGCAGTTGCTCAGGCGTAGAGGGAGTCGATCTGGCTCTGGAAGGCTTGCTGGAGCACTGGACGCTTGTTCTTGAGGGCGGCGGTGACGAGGCCAGACTCGGGAGTCCACATGTGGGCGCTCAGGTGGAGTACAGTCACAAACTCGAACCTGTTGAGCTTGGCCGTGCTGGCGACCTTGGCGAGGTCATCAATGATGGCCTTCTTGAACTGGGCATTCTCACAGAGGTCATCGGGCACGCTCGTGGCGGTGAAGTCCTCGTCATTGTACTAAAGACACGACATGGGGTCGTTGAGTGCGATACTTGAGCACTTCACCAAGCACGATGCCAGACGCTTACCTTGAGGCCCTGCTCGGTAGCCCAGTGCTTGGCAGCGATGGGCTCGGGCACGATGATGGCGACGATGAACGACTTGGTGCTGTCGCCGTAGACGAAGATGTTGCCTACGTACTTGCAGCTGGCGAAGATGGTCTCAAGCCTCTCGGGACTAGACGAGGCAAACAGCGGAGTGAGAAAACGTGAAATGCGAGGTTAACGTGGAGAGGCTAACACTTACGCAATGTATTCGCCACCATCGAGCTTGAAGATGTCCTTCGTACGGCCGATGATGCTGAGCGATCCGTCCTCGTTCCACTGACCCACATCACCGGTGTGGAACCAGATTCGACCGTCCTCCTCCTCGCGGAAGTCTTCCTTACTGCACGAAGGAATCGAGCGTTTAGTGATCCAGATACAGTACTAACTTGTGAAAGACGGTTGAGATTAAGATGAAGCGTACGTCTTTTCTTCCATCTTGTAGTAGCCCTTGGTCACGCAGGGGCCAGAGACACAGACCTCACCACGAGGCGGGTTGCCCGAAGTCTTATAGTTGCCAGCGTCGACGAGCTTGACCTCTGAGCAACGAACATATCAGTTAGGCTGCCAAATCGACGAACGAGGAAAGCAAGCAAGTACCGGTAGAGGAGATGGGAATGCCAGCACGGCCATAGGGATTAGGCATGTTGTAGGGAGTGACGGTAGTGCCACCGCTAGTCTCGGTAAGGCCGTAACCCTGCATGAAGGGGCAACCAAAGCAACTGCATGCCAATGGACCATACCGTTAGGTTAATGACACGCCTGAGGCAAATGGTTGGGTGGTCCTTCGTACATGCGAATGAACTGATGGCACTCAGCAGACAGGGGAGCTCCACCAGCGAGAGCCTGCCTCACACGACCACCAAGGCCCTCCTGGACCTTGGCGAAGACAATTTTGTTCAACAAGCCAATCGTGAAACCTATGGGACAACGCACAATCATTAGTGATTGTGGCAAAGGCCAAGGTCTGAAGGAAACAGCACATACCGCTCTCGATGGCCTTCTGTTGGATGGCAAAAGCAGTGTAGAAGACGAAGCGAGCAATGGGTCCAGACAAGGCAACCTTCTTCTGAATGCCGAGCATCACGCGCTGGTACACCTTGGGCACGCCGACGAACAGAGTGGGGGCCAGAGTCCTAATGTCATCGTCCAACTTGCGGACGTCCTGAAGAAGAAGAAAACGTAAGCTACAAATCGAGCTCGAAGATGTATCCTAGAGTTGTGCGACGTACGCCCTGGTAGAAACCGACGGAAGCGCCGCTACAGAACATGGCAGCCTCAGAGGCACGCTCGAAGATGTGGGCAAGAGGCAGGTACGAGAGGAGCACATCATCGGAGGTGATGGGCATCACAGATTGAAGCACGCCAGCGACGGCGGAGACCAGGTTCGTGTGGGTGACGAGCACGCCCTTGGGGGTAGAGGTGGTGCCAGAGGTATACATGAGGATGGCCAAATCATCGGGCTTGGGCAGACGAAGGTCGACGGGCTTGGTCTCTCCGGACTTCTCGACCTCAGCGAAAGAGTGGACTTCAAGACCAGCGTCGGCGGCAAGGGCCTGCTCTTTGTTGAGCTCGCCGATCACGACGACGGCCTTGAGCGTGGGGCACTCCTTGGCAAGCGCGGCGACATTCTTCACCAAGTCGGGAGTAGTGACGATGACCTGCACTCCAGGCAAGAGTAAGAGGTCCGCTTCCATCGGACCCATAGGCATGAGGCCTCGGCTTTGGGGAGGGAGAAAGCGGTACCAAGATCTCGGCCTGCTGAACAATGAAAACGCGGTTCTCCTCACCGAGGGTATCGTAGAGGGCAACGTTGACGAGGCTGTAGGCGTTACAGGCTTCCGCACCAATGACCCACTCAGCGCAGTTCTTGGAGTAGAAGCCAACACGAGCGCCCTGTGCATAAGATGCCGAAATGTCAATTCTTACAATCTTGCGCTAGCTGTGAGGCAGCGGAGGGAGCGTACGATCGGCAGATCGTAAAGACCAAGCAGGCCAGCGCCAAAGTTCTTGATGCGCTTACCGACCTGCTTGTAGGTCTCCCATTTGTAAGCACCGCGGGTGCCGTTCTTCTCGAAGGTGCGAGTGCCGAGGCAGTTGTTGTCTCCAAACTTTTCCACACCACGCCTGCAATGCATTACATGTTCGAATCGAATTGGCTTCTGGTGTGCTGGAAATGCGAACGAGCTTGGCTAAATGCGAGCGAGCTAGCGTACTGGAAGTTCTCGTAGAGGGTAGTAACACCAGGGTAGGGGCTGGTCGCGAGCTCCTTGACGCCAGGCTTCCTCCTCACAGCGCCTTCACCAGGCTTCGCTGTGCCGACCTCGTTGATGCTCACCTCCTAATCGACATTTAAAAAAGAAAGATCGCACCATTGCTGCCCGATAAGTCATTCTTTCTCTGGATGCAAGCTTGCTGGTGTGCGACGTACGTTGGCCTTCTTGTGCCATTCAAAGAGATAGAAGTGCGCGTAGAGCGCGATCACAAGACCGAAGGTAGCAAACGAGCCGCCAACGAGGTAGATCGAGGCCACGTACACGCCCGCTACGGCAACAACGCCGGCCAGCGGGGAGGCAAGGAAGGATGCCATCTCTGACTCTGTCTCAGTGAACTTTGATTGATGATGATCTTCTGTACCCGCCGCAAATAATAATTGCGCGAACTTTGTGTCGACAATCCCAAAACAAATCGTTTCGGAAACGATCGATCAGGAATTAGAAGCAGTCATAAAAGCAACGGAAAGGTGTGTTTTTGGCGCCAACTGCCATCCGTCCAGAAACACCAACTCGAATTACCAAAGCGCACAATTGTAAACACAGATGTCGAAGGTGGTGACGACTCACCGCACGGTGCTGCGCAAGCCGCTGGCCGATAGGACCAACTCTGCCGCTTCCACGACGGCGGGAACAAAATCGAAGACGGCGAAGACGCGGACGAAGACGGCGGCCGCGCTCGCCTCCGACGACCTCAAGAAGAAGAAGGCAACGACGAAGACTGTCGCCACCAGCTCATCGAGGAAGGTCGCCTCTTCGTTGAAACCTAAATCAAAACCCAAGGTGACGACAAGCACCGCTCAATCCGCGCCGGAGCACTCCTGGGCCTACACCGACTTTGAAATCGGACGCCCCCTGTACGTGCAAACCCATTCCATGTGAGCGCCCTGTTGCAACTCTTCCTCACCTCGCCTTCTCCCTCATCCGTCGCTACCGTTGACGAACGCGCAACCGTACAGAGGCAAAGGCAAATTCGGTACGAGGCATAATCTCTCATCTCCTCCATGTGTGATGAGCAAAGTTTGACATCAGATGTGATTTACAGGCCAAGTGTACCTGGCGAGAGAGAAGAAGACCAACTTCGTGGTCGCTCTCAAGGTGCTCTCCAAGCACAAGATCAATGACCCCGCAAACAAGAAGCAGCTGCGCCGAGAGATCGAAATTCAATCTCATCTGCGGTAACACCTCTCCCTTTCCTCCTCTTGCCTTCATCATCGTTTGTTCGATCTCTGGCCAGCCCTAACACATCCCAAACTCGTCCTCTCTCTTCTCTTAGGCATCCAAACATCCTTAGGTGAGGCCTACATCTCATCTTCCTCCCTGAGCTGGCACACACGACCTCAGCTTCGTAGAGGTCAACTTGACGACTAAACCGCATCTTGCGTGTGCAGGCTCTACGGGTTCTTTGTTGACAATCGCTTCGTCTACCTCGTGCTCGAGTTTGCTCGGGATGGCGAGCTCTACCAGTACCTCAAGAGGCAGCCCGGCCAGCGCCTCACCGCGGATAAGGCGGCCAAGGTAGGCCACCTTCCCAACACTCTTCGCTCATTCTACATTCACTCGCTCACCACATCTCATCGCCACAACTTGCCGCTTGCCTGCCGCATCTGCAGTATCTGCTGCAGCTGGTCGACGCCCTGCAGTACTGCCACAGCAAGGGCGTCATCCATCGCGACATGAAGTTGGAGAACATCCTGCTGAGCGCCAACGATCAGATCAAGCTGGCAGACTGGGGTTCGAGCGTTCACGCTCGCGGCCACCGCAGACGGACCGTGTGCGGCACGCTTGACTACCTCGCGCCAGAGGTCGTCTCAGGCGAGAGGCACGACCAGGCCGTAGACCGATGGGCCCTGGGCGTGATCCTCTACGAGTTCCTCGTCGGCCGTCCGCCGTTCGAAGCGCCGGAGGAAGTCGCCACGGTCGAGCTGATCAAGGGATGCAGCCACTCGCTGCAGTTCCCCGAGCACGTCGGAGACGACGCTCGCGACCTCATCTCGCAGCTGCTGCGCCGCGACCCTGCCGAACGAATCGCGCTCGATGACATCCCCGCGCATCCGTTCTTTCATATCCTCTCCCCTCCTCAGGAGGCCTCTGACGACCAGCACGCGCTGTGAGCACACGCGACTTGCGGCTGCCTAGGCCTCCCTCCTCCTCTTCTTCCCCTCCTGTATAGAGAGATGCCCCAAGCGCGATAGAGGCGTACGGGTACAGAGGCGACACGCGGGGAGAACTCAAGTGTGTCTCCTCGGGCCGTCCTCGCTTGTTTGAATGAATACCGAATGAACGGAGCTCTGTTCGTGTGTGGAGGGACTGGCACAAAGTCGCTCTGCCTTAGTCCATG
Source organism: Acanthamoeba healyi (assembly GCA_000826305.1). Taxonomy (NCBI): domain Eukaryota; phylum Discosea; order Longamoebia; family Acanthamoebidae; genus Acanthamoeba; species Acanthamoeba healyi. The sequence continues at coordinate 28,442 of CDFA01019683.1, forward strand.
GCCAACGTCCTTGATGTAGAACAGGAACGTGTGGTCGCCAACGGCAAGTTTAAGCGTCGACACCCTATTCATTTGGCCAACAACTCCGCGACGACTTTGCGCTCGTTCGCGCCCTTCTCGCCTCTTCCCACCTACCTTGGTCCGCCGCCCGATAGTCTTCCTCTTCCTTTGGCCCTCTGTGCGGTCGAGCGTCCCTTCATCGTCTTCGTCTTCCGCCATTTCCAATTACGGAACCTCTAGGACATCTTCCAGCGAGATTCGAGATTTTACCATTACAAACAAAATGACCGAGGTGGGCCTCGCAATCGACTCTCTCATCGACAAGGTGAACAACTTCCGATATGTGCCGCAGGAGATGCCCCTCTCGCAATGGCCGCTCCCGCTCCTGCTCAGCTTCGGCTACCTCGCCGGCGTATTCATCCTGCAGACGTACATGAAGGACCGGAAGGCCTACACCCTCGTCAACTTCACCATCATTCACAACTTCATCATGACCTTTGGCTCCCTCATTATGTTCACCGGCATGGCCACCTCCCTCTTTGCCATCTGGCAGGTACCGCATCCCATTCATTTTTTTCCGCCATTCGGACAAGATTTTTTTGATCGAAGAAATGAAATCTCGTGATTTTTTTTTCCCATTCTCATTTGGCTCTGCTTGGACGTGCTAGAGGGGCGGCGCCGAGGCGCTGTTCTGCGACTCAGGCTCAAAGGAGGTGGGCAAGGGTCCCCTCTACTTCTGGATCTACGTCTTCTACCTCAGCAAGTACTACGAGTGGGCCGACACCGCCCTCATGTGCCTCAAGAAGGTGCAGCTGCGGACCTTTCCCTCCCTTCCACTCGTCTCTTCTCTCTGCATGCCTCTTGTTCATGAGACTGATGATCGTTGCCGTAACGTTGTGTGTTCGCTGACACGTAACAGAACAAGCTCACGTTCTTGCATGTGTACCATCACTGGGTGACGATGCTCCTCGTGTGGAACTGTCTTGAGAACCTCATCCCCATCCAGTGGTGCGCCGAGCTTCTCAACTGCTTCGTCCACATCTTCATGTACGACCCCGCTCTTCCTCCTGCGTTGGTGTGGTGCATCATCTGATACAATCGTCATCACCATGCTGATCGTTTGGTAATCTGTACTTACAGGTACTACTACTATCTCCTGGCGAGCCTCAAGAAGGAGATCTGGTGGAAGAAGTACATTACTCGCCTCCAGATCGTCCAGTTCGTCCTCGTCAACTCTCTCCACTCAGTCTCGTACGTTCTCTGTTCTTCTTCCTCGTCTCTCTATCTCTTCTCTGTTCCATTCGCCTTCTCACCACCATCATCATCGTGTCACATGACAGTATCGCTTGGCACTACCTGTGGAAGGGCAACTGCCCGTCGTTCGACGACACGTGGGGTCACCAGATCGGCCTGGGCATCATCAACTCGTACCTGCTGCTCTTTGTCCAGTTCTACTTCTCCAGCTACAAGTCCAAAAAGCAGAGGGACTGAGCGAGACCCGGTGCCGAGAAAGAGAGAGAGGAGGCGCGCACAGGCTCCTCCGCTTCTTCACACGTTCCAACATCAACGTCAACAGCAACGCAGCTGTGACGCGGTTGAGCAGAGGGAGAGACTGATTGGAAGAGGGACTGGCGATACCGGTGCCCTCGAGAGAGGGGGCAGGAAAGGGAAACCTGTACGGGATGCATGAGCGCGTATCCAGCCAAACACGAACAACAAGGAAGTGCCCCACCTTGCACGCTGCCCACCTTGCCCAAGCCTCGTGGCGAAAACGCATTTCGGAGTTTTTGAATATCGCGCAGTAGCCGCCAGGTAAAAGCTTCGTGAGCTGTGATTGGACAGGATGTCCCGCAGTATCGGGAGCTTCGCCGTAGCACGCTGTCCATTTTCACATTGCACGCCATTGGCTGTTGTCGGAGTGCAGGAGAAGCGGAGCTCCATCGCCAAGGGACAAGAGCAACGATACTAAGAGCAACGCGCACCAACAAAACCAGAGGCTCGC
>CDFA01019745.1:0-14597 GCA_000826305.1 Acanthamoeba healyi
GCGACGACACGCTCACACACGAGAGGAAGAGGGAGAGGGGGAGAGGAGGTCCGTACCCCAGAATCATCGAGGTCGCCCAGGTTTGAATCTTTGGATGCAGAGCGCCCGAGTAGGGGCGCTTCATCAAGAGATTCGCCCGCACGCATCTCGTTTCGAATCTTCGAGCGTGTGGGCTCGGGAAGAGATCAAGGGAGGGAGAGGAGGAGGAGGAGAAAAGCCCAAAGGAGAGGCGGGGGGAGATTGGAGGAGTCCACGAGCCTCAACTTGTGCCTGTCACGAGTGCTTCGTTGCCTTTCCTGCAACTCCCCCAGAGAAAATGTTTTTCCTTTATTTTCTTACGCTAGCAACAAGGGAAATTCTTTAAATCGCATTTCTTTTTACAAAATAATAATGTAAAGGAAATTATTTTTGCCGACAGGGGCAGGTCGTGGTCAGTCGACCTGGATCAGCTCAGGTGCAGTTCTCGCGGCCGACACGAACAACACTCAAGATGGAGCAGCTGATGGAGATGGGAAAGCAGATCGAGAAGGAGCTCAACAAGATCGAGCCCCTCCGCATCGCCGAGCAGAAGACCGGAGTGCCCAAGCTCTACCTGGCCGCCGGCGCCGCTGCCATCGTCGCCATCTTCGTCTGGCTCGCCCTCGGGGTAACTCAACTCAGACCTTCCCCATCTCTCCTTCTCTTTGGCCTCTCTGGCGATCTTCCTCTTCCCTGTCTCGATCTCATCTTAAAAATTCAGCGATTTCCCGACGTCTGGTCTTCTGACGCCAAATTTTGTTGTGATTTTGCGCAGATTGCGTTCATCGTGAGCATGGTCACGTTCGCCTACCCCGCCATCCAGTCCATTCGCGCCGCCCAGACCAAGATCGACGTACGATTCCGATCGCCATTTTTCTGCTTTCATTGGATCTCTCTTCGATGATGCTCACGCTCTCCCGTATGGATGCGCAGGTGGAGCAATGGCTGACGTATTGGCTCATCTTTGGCGCCTTTGCCGTCCTGGAGAGCTTCGAGGAGTACGTCGTGGCCACATCTTCGCAATCATCGCCGCACGCGATAAAAATCTGATGATCATGTTGTCTCTCGTCTTTGCTCGCGCACAGGACTGTGGTGTACTACGTCCCGCTCTACCACTACGTCAAGCTCGCCGTGCTGGTGTGGGCCTTCCTTCCCCAGACCCTGGTACGCCCCTGCTCGTCTCATCGTGGCTCATCGCCGCTCGACTTGCTAACGTGCGTGCTTGCGTGCGCGTGACAACAGGGCGCGAGAGTGGTGTACCAGAACGCCGTCCTCAAGTTCGCCCCTACCGCGAGCAGGAAGGACAAGATCGAGGAGAAGGTACCGCGTCTCTTCTTCTTCTCTCTCTCGATTCATACAGAGCAGCTTGACTGACTCTCTCTCTCTCTTTGTGAAGGTGGGAGCTGCCTTTGATTCGCTCAAGGCCAAGGTGACGAGCGTGGTCAACGAGGACACCGCCAACCGCCTCTCCCGGGAGTTCGAGAAGAAGTTCGAGTAAGCCGGAGACGGCCGATATCATGATACCATGACGCTCCCCCTCTTGTCATCTCCCAGTGCTCTTCGTTGGCTGATATACAACGGTGTTCCCTTATGCCGCTCATCATGCGCGTGGTGGTGATGATGAAGACGATGAGCGATGAGGACGATGGGTAAATGGGGTTTGGGTTTAAATGTTTACAATGGTACAGCCTCCTCGCCGTTTGTTGGTTCGTCCTTACCGACGACCGCCGGTACGTGCGGTGCAGTCAGTCGATGCGTCGCGGAGATGATGATGATAGAAGGATTGAAGAGGACGCGACTGGAGCACGGATGAGCCATGCGCCCGCGCTCCGCCGCGAGATCCTTCTCCGCTTGCGTGTTCTCTCTCTTTCTCTCTCGCACTCTGTCTCCCGTCTTCCTCTTGTTCTAACGTCCAAGCAAGATCTCGAGTCGAGCGTTGCGTCAGGAGCAGGGTTCGGGTTTGCTGCTGCCGACCGTGGCACTGCAGGTACTTGTCGTGGTCGTTTGTGCGCCCGAAAAGAACGGATGTCCGATGATCTCCTCCGACAACTGCATCACCACGCCCAACAAATAAGTTAACATTGATCTGACAAATTGAAACAGTCGCGCACGAATGCACACAACACACCCACACACGCGCAGAGAGAAGAGAGGTAACGCCGTACACTCTTATCTACATCGCTCATGCCGTTGAAGAAGGGATGAGCCAAAATTTCGGGAAGGGTGATGCGGGTCTTGGGGTCAGAGTCAAACATAGACGCCAACAGATCGTACACCTGCGAGACACGACGCCACCACACGTTGTCCATTAGTTGAGCGCACTTAACAGTGATGCAGAGACGGTGCATGATCCGCCAAGCCGAGTACGACGTACGTCAGCCTCCCGAGGGTTGTCGAACTCGATCAATATAGAGAGAAGGTATTCGAGGCTGGTGGCTGTTGAGCAGAACACGTCCGGTCAGTCACATGTGCGCGAGACGCAGGAAGTACGGAAACGCATGCACCTTCGTCGTAGTGCGCCTCGATGTCAGTGGGACTGAAAGGAAATCGTCCCCGCAGCAGAATGTACAACACGACGCCGAGCGACCACACGTCGATTGGAAAGCCTTCGTAGGGTTCACCATCCAGAATTTCTGTGCACGACAAGGAGCAAAGTCAGAAAGGTACTAACACCCCAGTCTCGTCGCGAGGAGAGCGGAACAAGATTCATGCGAGAGGCAGGAACGCACCAGGGGCAACGTAGGCCTCGCTTCCAGAGAAGCGTTCGAGCAGTTGGCCGGGCTGCACCTCCTCGCAGAAGCCAAAGTCGATAACCTTGACCGAGCAATGCTGGGCATTGGCAGGCAAGGACTGCATGAGAACGAACCAGTCAGGCAAGGCCACTCACTATGCCGCTTCGATTTGGGGATGTGCGTACGTTAGGCAAGTACTCCACTGCGGCATCAAACTCCTCGTCGATGTTGGTCTCGATGTCCTTGGTGGGGAAGACCATCAAGTTCTTTGCATGCAAACACATAAACGCTGGTTAGTTCTGCATCATGTATGGACACTCGCGATCGAGCAGGCACACTCACCTCAAGGCACAAGTCGTGGTGGACAATCCGGTGCTGGTGGCAGTAGTGGACCGCTTTGACCACCTGGTACATCAGCCATCGGACCTGCCAGATGGGATTGCAAGCACAACGCAGCCACAGTGTGAGAATGAAGCGATCGGTGCCGAGAAGCCCCATGCGTACCTCATTGAACGTGAGCGAAGCTTGTCTCTGCTCCATGTAGTCATAGAGATCGCAACCAGGGACGTGCTCCTGTAGCGAAGAAGGAAGGAGAGAGTATGAGGATCAACAAGGCGCACGCGTTACGCTCTCAAGGTGGTTTGCCTGACCATGATAAGGTGTGTCTCCTGCGTTCGCACGTCGTCAAAGGCGTCCCGCAGCTTGATGATGTTGGGATGGTTCAGCGTTTTGAGCACTCGTATCTCCGTCGCCAGGTGGTTCTTCGCTCGCTCCGAGAGAAGGACCTTGTTTATTCGCTTCACCGCCACCTGAAGCGCGCACCCCGAGCAATACAGCAAAGCGCGTTAGTCGCTCGTGCTGCCGCAGAGGGCGCTGCTGCTGGAAAGGGGGGGGGTTGAAGGTGAAAAGGAGCGAGAGGAAGGGCGGTGTGTAGTACCTGCTGACTAGAGCGCTTGCACTTGCCGAGGTAGACTGTCCCATCGGAACCCTGGCCCAGAACGCTGTCCTCATCAACGAGATAGTCGCCGATTTCCTTCGCCATTGTGCTGTACAGGGAAGGGAAGAGGGAAGATGTCTCAATACATGTGGCTGCGGAGTGACCTGGAGGTGCGCGATCACGTACGAGTTGAGCAGCTTGACTCAGCGGTCTCAAATGTGATGCAAATTGAGCCAAAAAGAAATGATATCAAATGGCGCCCCTCGCCACACGGAGTTGGCCTTTTGGAAGGAGGGTTTAAAACTGCTGCTGTATCGCTCTTGCCCGCAACGCGCCTCTCGCGCTTCTCGCTCCTTCCTCTTCTCTTAACTCAATTCAAGAAGAACAAGATGGGGCAACCAAGAACCTCACCGTGCTGCTTCAGGAATTTTTGAGCGAAAGAACCGTGTATGACTTTCCGCAGAAAATCGCATGTGCCCGATCTCGATTTCAGCACCGGGGCAACTCAAGGTGCCATGGAGATTGCGCTCTTTCCCGCCTTTTTGTGCGGCAGCGTTTTGTTTTTGACGATTTTCGATTTTCTGGTCGCCAGAATCAGATTTTTGGTCGAATTTTAGTTTATTGACCCTCACCGGGTCGCTTGGTGTCAGCGAGATGGAGCAAGAGATGCTGGGGGCGAGGGGCAAAACAAAGTCCAATCGTGACATCTTTGCGAGCACTGGTAACGCTGCAGTCGTCCGGCCTCCACCACCGGCTGCACGAGGCAGCCTGCTGAGCAGAGCGCAGTCCCAACCGAGCGGCCTGGTACCCTTGCCCCCGCAGTCCTCGAATCCTCAGCAGCCGCACTTCTTTGCTGGTCTGGTTATCCATCTCGTGCGCCGCGGCATCGGCGGCGTGCAGTTCAACGTGCTGTGCGAGCGTATCAAAGACAAGGGTACGAGACTCCTGCCCCTGTGCTGCATCAGCGCTCGGCGAAGCCTCTCGTGCACGACCTCAACGTGTGGTCCATGACACAGGCGGAAGCGTTGCAACCGCCCTGGGCCGACAGGTGAACGTGATCGTGGCCAAGATGACGCACGCCGACCTCCTGCGCCACCTCAACGTGACCGAGCTGCCGGTGCGTACGCCCCTGGTTGCTGTGAGCCTCTTGGTGCACTCACTCACTCACTTACCTCTCACTCTTGGCTGGACGTCCTAGGATCACTGCAGAGCGCACAGCCTCGAGTGGCTCACCGAGTCGCTTCGGTGGAAGAAGTGCCTTTCGGCCAAAGACTTTGCGCTCCTCCCGCCGCCTCCGCCCAAGCCCTCTGCCTCTGCATCTGCGCCACCGCAACCCTCCTCCTTCTCCTCTTCTCCTTCCTCTCCGGCGCCCGGTTCGTCAGCCCAGTCCAGCTCGAGCTCAAGCACCAGCTTTGCGGCGCCGTCGGCTGCCTTCCTCGCTGCGCTGCACTCCAAGACAGCGACCAGACCAGGTACCGCCTCACTTGCCGCTGGGCAAGCGCGTGTGTGCTTGCTACTCACAGTGTGGTGATGATGCCAACACACAGGTTGTGGTGTCCGGCAAGGCGTCGAGCTAGCGCCGAGAGCAGGGGCGGATGCTTGCGTCTCACCGTCCTTTGATTGGTGCCCCACGGACTGGGATGGTGCACACGAAGAGGACGGGAGCGAGGAGAGCAGAGGCGGCGAGGGTGAGGATGACGAAGGGGAGGAGTTGAAGGACAGCAAGCTCGATCGTAGCAAAGAGGAGGAAGAGTGGCATCGGATGACGGAAACGACGGCCAAGTCCGAATCAGACGACACTGAGGTTGACGAGGAGTTGCAGAACTACTTCCTCAACTCGAAGCGCAAAGGATCACGCCGACGTCAGACGTCAACGTTGGCCGAAGCGGGGACGAAGACGACATCGACCTCTCCGGCCTCTTCGATGAGTCCGACCGGCAAGCGGCTGCAGAGACAGCGATCAAAGCCTACATTCAACGTGTTCAAGCTGGAGAACAACTGGCTCAAGTACGACGGCAGCGAAGACGACGACGACGACAGCAGCAGCCAAGACGACACCGCCGCGGTGGAGAAGTTCTCGGTGTACATTGGCGACTCCTCGCTCTCTCTGTCGCTGTCGCCTTCCGGTTCGCCTCCTCCTGCGCCTCCATCGGCCGCACTAGAAGAGGACGAGCGGCACACAGATGACGATGGCGAGGACGATAACGATGAGGACACTACCAGCGCATTCCAGTTGTCGATGGCAAGACGAGGCGGTGGCGAGGACGAGCGTACGAGGAGGATCAAGGGCGATCCGCTCTTCCACGCTCTGTTCAGCAAGGACGGGGAGCAGCTGATGACGTCAGTTGGCCACGAGCGACCGCCGCCGGCGAAGCGACCGCGCAGCCACGGTCAGGCGCTGCTCGCTCACGTCTCTCGAGAGACCGCGGAGAAGAGCCGCGACGCCACAGCTCTCGTCGCCATGCCGATGACCTCGTCGTCCTCGCTGTCTCCCCTTCGCGACTCGCCGGAGCGTGAGATCTTTGAGTCGTTCTCACAGCTCTACGACCTCAACGCCGTCGAGACGACGACCGAGGAGGGAAGCAGCAGACAGGGGAAGCCGAGCACACCGCCGCGCTCGCGCGAAGAGCGTGCTGGCTCGCAGCAGAGTGAGGAAGAGGACTTCAGCCAGCACTTGGCGCTCGACCATGCATCGCCTGCACCCAGCTCTGGAGCAAAGAGAAAGGCACGCACGGCAACCCCATCTGCTCTGGGCTGGAGTGGAGTTGAGTTAACACTCGTGATGCCGCACGGCTCGTGACTGTGCGACCATCCAGAGATCGGACGCTGCCGAAGAGTCGCCCACACAGTTCTCCATCAGCGAGTTCTCGCCTAACAACAAGTACCTCCCGTTGGCCCTCTCTCTCTTACGCGCGCACGCATCTCTGTGTGGTCATTCTGACTGTCGTAATCAGGCGACTGCAGCGAAGGAAGCAGTTCTTTGCGTGCCAGCAGTCCCCGGGCCAGTCTCCCGGTGCGTTACGGCCAAGCCCCAGCGAACCACGCCCCCATTCTCTCTGTCTGCGTGCGCCTGGCTGACGTGTCGTACGTGGACATGGGGGTGCACAGTGAGGACGAACCACAATCAGAGCATCACCGACATATTGGAAGTGATGCAGAAGAAGAGTGACGCGAGCGGGTATGCGCATGCCCGTGCATGGAGTGTGCGTGTGTGTACGTGAATGCTCATCACTGGGCTCTCGTGGCTCTACATAGGGACAAGTGGCGCAGCTTCGCGTACAGGAAGGCGGTGGCGGCACTCAAGGCGCACCCGAGGCCGATCAACAGCGCGGCGGAAGCGCTCAAGGTGAGGGGCGTGGGGAAGGGTATCGCAGAGAAGGTACGCCTCGCGAGCCTCTCCTCCTGATGACCACGCCACTGTGTATCGTCCTCCAACACACCCGAGCGATTGGACATCAGGTCGGCGAGATCATCGAAACGGGGCGACTGCGCAAGGCCGAAGCCACCGACGAGCTCGCCGAGACGATGGCCCTGTTCTCCAAGATCTGGGGTTCGTCTCGTAATCGCCTTCGTTGTGGTTGACGATACACTAAAGCGATCATCCTCATCGTCCTCGTCCGTGCAGGGGCCGGACCAGAGACCGTCAAGAAGTGGTACGCGCAGGTACGCTTCCAGTCTCCACCAGTGGTGTGGGACGACTGCTCGATCGAGACGGCTGACCAGATCAACGGTGGCGTGCCAATCCCAGGGCTATCGCACGCTGGACGATCTGCGTGGCGCCAAGCTGTCGCGCCCTCAGCAAGTCGGACTCAGCCGCTATTACGTACGCCGCTGCTTGTCGCAGGCGCCGATTGCCTGATCATCTCACGCCACGTCCTCTCTGTCTTGTACCGCGATCATCACAGGACTTCCAACAGCGGATCCCGCGAGAGGAGGTCAGGCTCCTGGAGAAGCAGGTCAAGAAGGCGGTCAAGGCGATATCGCCCCATCTCAAGGCCGTCACGTGCGGATCGTACAGGTTAGACTCCTCCTCCTCGCCCATGAAGTGGGCAACCATGATGAAGCTTGCATGACGTCTCATGATGTGCGATGTGATGCAATCGGACATTCAGGAGAGGCAAGCCGGACTGTGGCGACATCGACGTTCTTATCACGCACCAGCAAGCGGCCCCCCTCGACGGCACGCTGGACCAACTCGTTCGCTCGCTCCACGCGATCGAGTTTCTCACTGACGACCTAGTCCACAGCAAGAAGGTTGACCGCCATCACTTGAGTCTTGCTGATGATGGCCTTGACGTTGACGTTGGTGTTGGTGTTGATGTTGGCGATGACGAACAGGGAGATGTGTACATGGGCGTGTGCCGACTGCCCCAGGAGGCCAATGGAAGCGGGATACACAGGCGAATCGACATTCGGATGATCCCCCGAGAGAGCTGGGCTTGCGCGCTCCTCTACTTCACCGGATCCGATCACTTCAACAGGTCCTCCCTCTCCTCCCTTCTCGTTGTGTGATCGATGGTCCAAATGGTAAGAGGTCGCTGACGTGTGAAGCATGAACGCGCGCAGGTCCATGCGTCTGTGGGCGAGGCGGAATGGGCTGAGCCTCAGCGAGAAGGACCTTCGGCCGAGGTACACCGAGGAGATCAAAGGGGAACCCATACCCGGGCTGCTCACAGAGGAAGACGTGTTCAAGTTCGTACTACCTCCTCCCTGTGCTGCTAGGAAATGTTAACACATCATTGCTGACACCTCCCTCTCCCTTGAATCCTTCCTCACAGGGCCCTGGGGCTCGAATACAAGACGCCACACGAACGTGACGTTTGAGATCGCCTGATCCCCCCCCCCTCCTCCCTCAACGTTGGGTGTGTCTTCAACTCTACAACATGAACATTAGCGCTCAGGCCATCATGGCACCACATTTGGGAAATCTTTCAAAAAAGGAACATGCACCCCAAAAAGGTTCGCCCACCATTAAGGGTCACTGGTCAGCGTCATGACACACACCCTCTCTGCCGTGTTGAGCTTGGCACCACCGCGTCACCGTCATGCCTCCTGCTCGTGTCATGTCTGGTCTCTCACTCGTCCTTGTGGCAGAAATCCACGCTCATAAAGAGGACGGGTAGTGGCTATTGAGAGGAGAACAGGCAGCCTGCAACACATCACACCGACAAGAGAAGTACAAAGACCGAGACAGCGATGATGTACGGTGGCTCCTACTGCACAGGATACGATGACGATGAGTATGGCAGAGAGGTGATGTGGCTGCCGCCCCTCTTTGACCTCTACGAGCTCCAGGAGCCATACCACAAGACACCAGGTCAGTCCATGGAGGAGACTGCGTTGGACGTGGTCTACGAGCAGAGCATCAACTCCGCATTCAGCCTGTCCTTGAGCCCTGAGCCGTGGTTCTGTGCAGCCATCCCAGCACCCACTGCGTACAGTGCAGAGTGTTCATCTTCGAACCTCTCCTCCTCCTCGATCCCTTCCTGTTCAACCACGCCAGCCGACTCTCAACTCTTCTTCTCCTCGCCATACCTCTCAGCACTGTCATCGGCAACCTGTACTCCCCTACAACACTCCTCACTCGACATCGCTTGGCCACCATTCGACTCTTCATGCTTTGCTCCTCTACCTCCTCCTTCACCACTTCCCGCTGCTACCCAGCCCGACTTGCCCCAGCTCTTCCTCTCCTACACGAGGCCCATGTCGCCCTTGCCCTCTGCCGATCGCCACGTCAGCGACGAGGCCCCACCAGCAGACCTTGATCACGCCGCGTCGCCTGTAGTTAGCGTCAAGACAGCGGAGTCAGAGAACAAGCCAAGATCACCACCACCATCACCACCTCCACAGAAAGCCATTCGAAAGCGAAGCCGTGGACGTGCCAAGGGCAAGGGTCGACCGGCGCCCAACGCCCAGGCATGCAGGCAGAACTGGGAGACCCTCCTGCAGGGCGTGCAGCTGGACGACGTGATGATGCTCAAGGGCAAGTGGTACTGGCAACTCCGAGGTACGTCACTAGCACAAGCACTCTACCCATACGCACTCCTTCCTCACAGTTGTCTCTCTTCATGTACAGCGGAGAAGGCGAAGGCGGATAGCGTGACACCGCCCGCCGTGACCCCAAGTGGAGGCGCTGAGCCAACGCCAGCGGGCGCCCAATCGACACGGTCCTCCGGTGTCGCTCAGCTCCCGGTTCGGTCGCGTCTGAACTCGCTCTACCAGTGGATCCAACAAGCCAAGTGAAGAGCCCAACGGCGAGACGTTCTTTCGGCCTCGAGAGATGCTACCGCGCTACATTAGTATATTATTTTCTGGCCAATCAGAAGCCTTCGCGCATTTAAGATATTCACCGGGACCGCTCGATTCACACCTTCGCCCCACCTTCGCCCCAACTTTCCCACCTTCGCCGGAGCTGTCGTAAAGCCGACATGTTCCTGATTGGGCATGCCACCATGTATAAAACAGCAGTGTAATCTCATCACTACACTCTCACTTGACTCACACTCAACACCACCAACATCATCAACATCAGCATCAACATGGGCAAGAAGATTCTCTACGTGGTGGCCTCTCCCCGTCCCGACGCGCACTCGACGCACACCGCCGACGTGTTCCTGGCCGCCTACCAGCAGGCCCATCCCGACTCCACGGTCGAGCGCCTCGACCTCTGGTCGGCCAACCTGCCTGCGTTTGACGGCACCAAGGTCGTGGGCAAGTACGCGGCGGCCACGGGCCAGACGCTGGCCGAGGGCTCGGCCGAGCGCACGAGCTGGGACGAGGTGGTGAAGATCATCGAGCACTTCAAGTCGTTCGACGCCTACGTGCTGGCCGTCCCCATGTGGAACTTTGGCGTGAGCTACATCTTCAAGCAGTACCTCGACATCATCGTCCAGCCCTCGCTCACCTTCTCCTACGGCCCGTCGGGTCCTGCCGGCCTCGTCACCGGCAAGCCCGTGCTTGTCGTGTCGGCCAAGGGTGGCGTCTACCCCGACAACACGCCCATCGACTTCCACGTACGTCCTTCCGTGTCCTTCGCACACGCGCACACGCACACACATCGCACGCACACGCGCACATGGCTTACGTGACGTGTGTGTCCACAGACGCCGTACCTGGACTTCATCCTCAAGTTCATCGGCTTCACCGAGATCTCGTACATCCACGTCGAGGGGCAGTCCAACCCCACGCTGGCCAAGCCCAACCAGGAGGCCGCCGACGTCGCCGCCCGTGCGCTGGCCACCACCTGGTGAGCGCTCAACGAGCGTTGTAGTTATTACACCAACGTCAACAACATTGACACTCTTTAGCATCAATCACTTGCATTCAGAGGCGCGCCACACATTCCCTAGAGGAACACAAAACCATACCCATCACCATCACGCCGTGACGCACGCGAGCAAGAGAGAGAGGAGGAAGAGAGGAAGGAGCAAGGAAGAGGAAGAAGAGGCTGGGTGAAACTTCATCATAGTTCGCCCCGTGAGTTGACGTAGGGATTGACGATCGCGTACTCGGCCTTTTTGATCCTGTGCGTTGGTAGCGACAGTCAGACCTCAATGATCTTCATCTGAGGTGATTGAGGTCATGCAGGAGGTGCGACGTACTTGGCAAGGACCTCCCTCTGCTTGTTGATCTCCTTCTCGAGCTCGAAGATCTTGGCCATCTGGTTGACCTGCTTCACCTTGTACTCCTGCTCACGAGCCACACCGTTAGAGACTCGCGTCCACGCAGCAAGGGCTATATACTTTAGCAGCGGAGGATGATCGTACGGCGTGGGACAGCTTGGTAAAGTCCATAGCCTCGATGTCCATCTCCTGCGCCTGCGCGGCCATCTTGCGCGCGGCCTCGACCAGCTGATCAGTTGCACGCTTGACCAGCCCGGAAGCCTTGACCAGGTTCTCCTGGGGCTTCGAGAAGGTGCCGGCCTTGACCGTGGAGGCAGCAACCAGCTGTGCCGTGGCGGCGGCAACGGCCTTGGACGCGGCGATGAGGTCAGCGTCCTTGAGCTGACCGTCGGCGAGCTTGCTCGAGGCTGAGACGAGCTGCTGGGTGGCCATCGCCACGAACTTGGCCGCGGAAATCAGACCTTCCGACCACGCGGGGTCAACCTTGTACGAACTAGCCTTGTTGGGTCCGATTCCCTGCAGGGGCGAAGAAGTGTTGTGAGCGATAAGACGCGATAGGCAGAGAGAGTGACGAAATACGCACCCTGGCCATGCGCTCCTTCTGTGCCTCACTCGCGGCGCGGATGAGATGCTGGGCGGCGTCGGCGATGGCCTGCGCAGCGTCGAGGATGGGCCCCGAGAGATCCATCTTGCCCGTGGGTTGCGGCGGTCTGGGCTGCGCCTTGACGTTGGACAGCTGTGAAGAACATAGGATCCTATCGATTAGGCACATCACAAGTGCAAACAGGTAGGGAGCGTTAGTTACCTGCTTGGCGGCATCTTCGATGATCTTGGCAGCCTTGATCAGCTCCTGTTCCGCTAGCGCTTCGAGATCTTCCTTGGGCTCAGTCGCCAGCTGCTCACCGACTCTTTCGCTGATGAGCGCTAGAGTGGGCGTTAGTGGAGCACCACACGAAAAGGGGAACACTGCGCAGTGGCGAATGACGGGAGCACTCATACCATCGGCGGCAAACTCCACCTGCTGGAACTGTCCCTGCATGTCACCGTACTGCTTCTGCACAGCGTCCACGTCCGTCCTGAATAATCATATGGAGAGGTTATGATGGTGGCTTGAGATCATGTCAAAGGGCTGACTACGCCTACGTACCAGTCCTCCAACACCTGGATGGATTGGGCGAAGCCGCTAAGCAGCTGTGCCACACATGATCCGGTGCCTCTGGCCGCCTTGAAGAGCTTTTGCTGCAAGTCCTGGTTCTGTGTGAGATAGGTGCAGCCCTTGGCGTTGTCCATGAACTCCTTGTTCGCGGCGACAACCCTGAGTTGATGTGAAGAGCCAGTTCAGTGTTGTTGATGGCGCCAGTTGGGGAAACGAGATGGAAGGGAAACCTGGCAACGGCAGCACGAATATCGTCCTCCTTGCCGCTCTTTACCGTAGCGAAGAGGCTGGTGAGCTCATCGGCCAGCTTCTTGCTCGAGGCAAGCAGAAACTGCGCAGTAGCGTTGCGATTGCCCACGTTGGCCGGGCTGCAACAAGGGAGGTGGACGTAAGCGTAGCTCTTTAGACAGGTGCACACGTTGCTCGGAACAGTCCGTCCATTGGGGATCGAAGTTACCTGTCCAGAGCAAACAGAGAGGAGTCGACGGCGCTGTAGGCGTTCTGAAGCTCCTTCACTGCACGTGCACAGAAAAGAGCAAGCAAAACGTCAACTGGGGCACAAGTGTGTTTCAGAGCTGAGCCCCAAGAAGGAGGTCATGTGCGCGTACTCATGCGATTCCTCCTCTCCTCTTCGTGATCTTCCTCGATCTGCTCGATCTTGTGCTTGAGGTACTGGTTTTCGGTCAACAGCTTAGCGTTGGCATTGGCCAGCTCTTGAGTTTGCTCTGTTATTGTTGGCCGATGGTGTTAAGACAGCTCTTGCTGGAGTGCATCAAGCCAAGCGAGGACAAGACGATACCCTCGGATTTGGCGAGCCGGGCCTTCAAAGTGGCCAACTCTTCTCTGACCTTGAGCAGCTCGTCCGCTTCTCTGCGAACGTCATCGCTGAGCGATGGTACTGCGGGGAGAGGCTGCATATAATGTGGTTAGCAAACGGTCATCTACAGAGGATGGTGAGGCGCGGAGAGGCACCTGAGATTGAGACACCATTGGCGGAGGCGTGGCCGGTGTATCGGAGCGCCTGTACGTCAGGTAGTCGTCCGTCTTTGGTACAAGTGGTGGCTGTACGTAGTCGGGCTTGTTGCTCGGTCTACGCGCTGATATGGAAGCTGGCATGCGCGGTACGTTGAACGTGGAGGGTCAGCTTCAACCGAAATGGCGGCGTATGAAATGGATCAGATGGAACGCGTACAAGGCGACGTGTTGGAGCGAGTCAGGCCTGGCCCGCTGTCGTTGCCGACGTTTTCTGGCTTGAGTCCCATCAGCTGCAGGAAAAAGGAGTTTGACGCCGCTGGCTGCGAGGGCAGCTTCATTCACGCCAGCCACACCAAACGCAGTCAGTTAGCGTAGACCGAAACTGAAGTCTTGGCGCTTAGTTCCTCCGTACTTTGGTAGGCTCGGCCTTGGGTTTGCCAAAGGCTTGCGGGGAAGACTGCATGGGGAGGAGATCTGCCTGTGGGCGACCGGCCGCGACGGGCGGGAACTGAGGGACTGGTGACGCGGGGTAGGCGGGATAGGCGGGCGGCGGGTTGAACGAAGGTGTGAAGGTGATCCATCCGGGCGCACTGGCGGATCTGTGCCGCGCGTCCTCTTCGCCGAGGAAGGCTGATGCGTGCATTCTCGATCAGCATACGCCCGCATTGCTCTTGCAGAGAATGGAAAGCGAGAGCCGCGTACGATTGCCAAGAGGAGGGGGAGTCACGGGTTGCCTCTTGGAAGCTGCGGGCGGGGCAAACAGGTCCACCTTCTGAGGCGTGGACGTCGGTGAGCCCTTGCCCTTGGAGCGCGACCGTGTGGTGCGCTTGCGGGTCTTGCCCTCGAATGTAATCCCACCAAACGTGACAAACTGCGGCGGGTCCTGTGTTTGTGTGCACACAACGGCCCGCGAACGATGAGTGGATGGGAACACATCGAAGAGAGAGAAAGAGACGCGAACCGCGGGGAGCATGGGAATGGGCACGATGGTGGCCAAGCTATTGATGTTGCCTCCCTGGTGCGATGATGCAACAACGTGTTAGCGTGGCTGTGGTGGGGTGGCCAATTCACGTGGATAGCATGCAGCGTACCCT
This sequence comes from Acanthamoeba healyi, assembly GCA_000826305.1. Classification (NCBI taxonomy): domain Eukaryota; phylum Discosea; order Longamoebia; family Acanthamoebidae; genus Acanthamoeba; species Acanthamoeba healyi. Next base: position 14,535 of record CDFA01019745.1, read on the forward strand.
GGAGTAGAATTCTCGCAGGTCGATGTACTGCGAGTAGTAACGCTGACAGAAGAAGTCGAACAC
>CDFA01019746.1:0-14614 GCA_000826305.1 Acanthamoeba healyi
GCGACGACACGCTCACACACGAGAGGAAGAGGGAGAGGGGGAGAGGAGGTCCGTACCCCAGAATCATCGAGGTCGCCCAGGTTTGAATCTTTGGATGCAGAGCGCCCGAGTAGGGGCGCTTCATCAAGAGATTCGCCCGCACGCATCTCGTTTCGAATCTTCGAGCGTGTGGGCTCGGGAAGAGATCAAGGGAGGGAGAGGAGGAGGAGGAGAAAAGCCCAAAGGAGAGGCGGGGGGAGATTGGAGGAGTCCACGAGCCTCAACTTGTGCCTGTCACGAGTGCTTCGTTGCCTTTCCTGCAACTCCCCCAGAGAAAATGTTTTTCCTTTATTTTCTTACGCTAGCAACAAGGGAAATTCTTTAAATCGCATTTCTTTTTACAAAATAATAATGTAAAGGAAATTATTTTTGCCGACAGGGGCAGGTCGTGGTCAGTCGACCTGGATCAGCTCAGGTGCAGTTCTCGCGGCCGACACGAACAACACTCAAGATGGAGCAGCTGATGGAGATGGGAAAGCAGATCGAGAAGGAGCTCAACAAGATCGAGCCCCTCCGCATCGCCGAGCAGAAGACCGGAGTGCCCAAGCTCTACCTGGCCGCCGGCGCCGCTGCCATCGTCGCCATCTTCGTCTGGCTCGCCCTCGGGGTAACTCAACTCAGACCTTCCCCATCTCTCCTTCTCTTTGGCCTCTCTGGCGATCTTCCTCTTCCCTGTCTCGATCTCATCTTAAAAATTCAGCGATTTCCCGACGTCTGGTCTTCTGACGCCAAATTTTGTTGTGATTTTGCGCAGATTGCGTTCATCGTGAGCATGGTCACGTTCGCCTACCCCGCCATCCAGTCCATTCGCGCCGCCCAGACCAAGATCGACGTACGATTCCGATCGCCATTTTTCTGCTTTCATTGGATCTCTCTTCGATGATGCTCACGCTCTCCCGTATGGATGCGCAGGTGGAGCAATGGCTGACGTATTGGCTCATCTTTGGCGCCTTTGCCGTCCTGGAGAGCTTCGAGGAGTACGTCGTGGCCACATCTTCGCAATCATCGCCGCACGCGATAAAAATCTGATGATCATGTTGTCTCTCGTCTTTGCTCGCGCACAGGACTGTGGTGTACTACGTCCCGCTCTACCACTACGTCAAGCTCGCCGTGCTGGTGTGGGCCTTCCTTCCCCAGACCCTGGTACGCCCCTGCTCGTCTCATCGTGGCTCATCGCCGCTCGACTTGCTAACGTGCGTGCTTGCGTGCGCGTGACAACAGGGCGCGAGAGTGGTGTACCAGAACGCCGTCCTCAAGTTCGCCCCTACCGCGAGCAGGAAGGACAAGATCGAGGAGAAGGTACCGCGTCTCTTCTTCTTCTCTCTCTCGATTCATACAGAGCAGCTTGACTGACTCTCTCTCTCTCTTTGTGAAGGTGGGAGCTGCCTTTGATTCGCTCAAGGCCAAGGTGACGAGCGTGGTCAACGAGGACACCGCCAACCGCCTCTCCCGGGAGTTCGAGAAGAAGTTCGAGTAAGCCGGAGACGGCCGATATCATGATACCATGACGCTCCCCCTCTTGTCATCTCCCAGTGCTCTTCGTTGGCTGATATACAACGGTGTTCCCTTATGCCGCTCATCATGCGCGTGGTGGTGATGATGAAGACGATGAGCGATGAGGACGATGGGTAAATGGGGTTTGGGTTTAAATGTTTACAATGGTACAGCCTCCTCGCCGTTTGTTGGTTCGTCCTTACCGACGACCGCCGGTACGTGCGGTGCAGTCAGTCGATGCGTCGCGGAGATGATGATGATAGAAGGATTGAAGAGGACGCGACTGGAGCACGGATGAGCCATGCGCCCGCGCTCCGCCGCGAGATCCTTCTCCGCTTGCGTGTTCTCTCTCTTTCTCTCTCGCACTCTGTCTCCCGTCTTCCTCTTGTTCTAACGTCCAAGCAAGATCTCGAGTCGAGCGTTGCGTCAGGAGCAGGGTTCGGGTTTGCTGCTGCCGACCGTGGCACTGCAGGTACTTGTCGTGGTCGTTTGTGCGCCCGAAAAGAACGGATGTCCGATGATCTCCTCCGACAACTGCATCACCACGCCCAACAAATAAGTTAACATTGATCTGACAAATTGAAACAGTCGCGCACGAATGCACACAACACACCCACACACGCGCAGAGAGAAGAGAGGTAACGCCGTACACTCTTATCTACATCGCTCATGCCGTTGAAGAAGGGATGAGCCAAAATTTCGGGAAGGGTGATGCGGGTCTTGGGGTCAGAGTCAAACATAGACGCCAACAGATCGTACACCTGCGAGACACGACGCCACCACACGTTGTCCATTAGTTGAGCGCACTTAACAGTGATGCAGAGACGGTGCATGATCCGCCAAGCCGAGTACGACGTACGTCAGCCTCCCGAGGGTTGTCGAACTCGATCAATATAGAGAGAAGGTATTCGAGGCTGGTGGCTGTTGAGCAGAACACGTCCGGTCAGTCACATGTGCGCGAGACGCAGGAAGTACGGAAACGCATGCACCTTCGTCGTAGTGCGCCTCGATGTCAGTGGGACTGAAAGGAAATCGTCCCCGCAGCAGAATGTACAACACGACGCCGAGCGACCACACGTCGATTGGAAAGCCTTCGTAGGGTTCACCATCCAGAATTTCTGTGCACGACAAGGAGCAAAGTCAGAAAGGTACTAACACCCCAGTCTCGTCGCGAGGAGAGCGGAACAAGATTCATGCGAGAGGCAGGAACGCACCAGGGGCAACGTAGGCCTCGCTTCCAGAGAAGCGTTCGAGCAGTTGGCCGGGCTGCACCTCCTCGCAGAAGCCAAAGTCGATAACCTTGACCGAGCAATGCTGGGCATTGGCAGGCAAGGACTGCATGAGAACGAACCAGTCAGGCAAGGCCACTCACTATGCCGCTTCGATTTGGGGATGTGCGTACGTTAGGCAAGTACTCCACTGCGGCATCAAACTCCTCGTCGATGTTGGTCTCGATGTCCTTGGTGGGGAAGACCATCAAGTTCTTTGCATGCAAACACATAAACGCTGGTTAGTTCTGCATCATGTATGGACACTCGCGATCGAGCAGGCACACTCACCTCAAGGCACAAGTCGTGGTGGACAATCCGGTGCTGGTGGCAGTAGTGGACCGCTTTGACCACCTGGTACATCAGCCATCGGACCTGCCAGATGGGATTGCAAGCACAACGCAGCCACAGTGTGAGAATGAAGCGATCGGTGCCGAGAAGCCCCATGCGTACCTCATTGAACGTGAGCGAAGCTTGTCTCTGCTCCATGTAGTCATAGAGATCGCAACCAGGGACGTGCTCCTGTAGCGAAGAAGGAAGGAGAGAGTATGAGGATCAACAAGGCGCACGCGTTACGCTCTCAAGGTGGTTTGCCTGACCATGATAAGGTGTGTCTCCTGCGTTCGCACGTCGTCAAAGGCGTCCCGCAGCTTGATGATGTTGGGATGGTTCAGCGTTTTGAGCACTCGTATCTCCGTCGCCAGGTGGTTCTTCGCTCGCTCCGAGAGAAGGACCTTGTTTATTCGCTTCACCGCCACCTGAAGCGCGCACCCCGAGCAATACAGCAAAGCGCGTTAGTCGCTCGTGCTGCCGCAGAGGGCGCTGCTGCTGGAAAGGGGGGGGGTTGAAGGTGAAAAGGAGCGAGAGGAAGGGCGGTGTGTAGTACCTGCTGACTAGAGCGCTTGCACTTGCCGAGGTAGACTGTCCCATCGGAACCCTGGCCCAGAACGCTGTCCTCATCAACGAGATAGTCGCCGATTTCCTTCGCCATTGTGCTGTACAGGGAAGGGAAGAGGGAAGATGTCTCAATACATGTGGCTGCGGAGTGACCTGGAGGTGCGCGATCACGTACGAGTTGAGCAGCTTGACTCGGCGGTCTCAAATGTGATGCAAATTGAAGCCAAAAAGTAAATATATCAATGGCGCCCCTCGCCACACGGAGTTGGCCTTTCGAAAGGAGATTAAACTGCTGCTGTATCGCTCTTGCCCGCACCGCGCTCTCTCGCGCTCCTTCCTCTTCTCTTAACTCAATTCAGCAGATAAAAACGAAGAAGTTCAAGATGGGGCAACCAAGAACCTCACTGGTGCTGCTTCAGGAATTTTTGAACTCTCCGAGCGTAAGAAGCGTGTATGACTTTCCGCAGAAAATCGCATGTCGCCCGATCTCGATTTCGGCAACGGGGCAACCCAAGGTACCATGGAGATTGCGCTCTTTCCCGCCTTTTTGTACGGCACAAGCGTTTTGTTTGACGATCTTTCGATTTTCTGGTTGCCAGAATCAGATTTTTGGTCGAATTTTAGTTTGTTGACCCTCACCGGGTCGCTTGGTGTGGTGAGATGGAGCAAGAGATGCTGGGGGCGAGGGGCAAAACAAAGTCCAATCGTGACATCTTTGCGAGCACTGGTAACGCTGCAGTCGTCCGGCCTCCACCACCGGCTGCACGAGGCAGCCTGCTGAGCAGAGCGCAGTCCCAACCGAGCGGCCTGGTACCCTTGCCCCCGCAGTCCTCGAATCCTCAGCAGCCGCACTTCTTTGCTGGTCTGGTTATCCATCTCGTGCGCCGCGGCATCGGCGGCGTGCAGTTCAACGTGCTGTGCGAGCGTATCAAAGACAAGGGTACGAGACTCCTGCCCCTGTGCTGCATCAGCGCTCGGCGAAGCCTCTCGTGCACGACCTCAACGTGTGGTCCATGACACAGGCGGAAGCGTTGCAACCGCCCTGGGCCGACAGGTGAACGTGATCGTGGCCAAGATGACGCACGCCGACCTCCTGCGCCACCTCAACGTGACCGAGCTGCCGGTGCGTACGCCCCTGGTTGCTGTGAGCCTCTTGGTGCACTCACTCACTCACTTACCTCTCACTCTTGGCTGGACGTCCTAGGATCACTGCAGAGCGCACAGCCTCGAGTGGCTCACCGAGTCGCTTCGGTGGAAGAAGTGCCTTTCGGCCAAAGACTTTGCGCTCCTCCCGCCGCCTCCGCCCAAGCCCTCTGCCTCTGCATCTGCGCCACCGCAACCCTCCTCCTTCTCCTCTTCTCCTTCCTCTCCGGCGCCCGGTTCGTCAGCCCAGTCCAGCTCGAGCTCAAGCACCAGCTTTGCGGCGCCGTCGGCTGCCTTCCTCGCTGCGCTGCACTCCAAGACAGCGACCAGACCAGGTACCGCCTCACTTGCCGCTGGGCAAGCGCGTGTGTGCTTGCTACTCACAGTGTGGTGATGATGCCAACACACAGGTTGTGGTGTCCGGCAAGGCGTCGAGCTAGCGCCGAGAGCAGGGGCGGATGCTTGCGTCTCACCGTCCTTTGATTGGTGCCCCACGGACTGGGATGGTGCACACGAAGAGGACGGGAGCGAGGAGAGCAGAGGCGGCGAGGGTGAGGATGACGAAGGGGAGGAGTTGAAGGACAGCAAGCTCGATCGTAGCAAAGAGGAGGAAGAGTGGCATCGGATGACGGAAACGACGGCCAAGTCCGAATCAGACGACACTGAGGTTGACGAGGAGTTGCAGAACTACTTCCTCAACTCGAAGCGCAAAGGATCACGCCGACGTCAGACGTCAACGTTGGCCGAAGCGGGGACGAAGACGACATCGACCTCTCCGGCCTCTTCGATGAGTCCGACCGGCAAGCGGCTGCAGAGACAGCGATCAAAGCCTACATTCAACGTGTTCAAGCTGGAGAACAACTGGCTCAAGTACGACGGCAGCGAAGACGACGACGACGACAGCAGCAGCCAAGACGACACCGCCGCGGTGGAGAAGTTCTCGGTGTACATTGGCGACTCCTCGCTCTCTCTGTCGCTGTCGCCTTCCGGTTCGCCTCCTCCTGCGCCTCCATCGGCCGCACTAGAAGAGGACGAGCGGCACACAGATGACGATGGCGAGGACGATAACGATGAGGACACTACCAGCGCATTCCAGTTGTCGATGGCAAGACGAGGCGGTGGCGAGGACGAGCGTACGAGGAGGATCAAGGGCGATCCGCTCTTCCACGCTCTGTTCAGCAAGGACGGGGAGCAGCTGATGACGTCAGTTGGCCACGAGCGACCGCCGCCGGCGAAGCGACCGCGCAGCCACGGTCAGGCGCTGCTCGCTCACGTCTCTCGAGAGACCGCGGAGAAGAGCCGCGACGCCACAGCTCTCGTCGCCATGCCGATGACCTCGTCGTCCTCGCTGTCTCCCCTTCGCGACTCGCCGGAGCGTGAGATCTTTGAGTCGTTCTCACAGCTCTACGACCTCAACGCCGTCGAGACGACGACCGAGGAGGGAAGCAGCAGACAGGGGAAGCCGAGCACACCGCCGCGCTCGCGCGAAGAGCGTGCTGGCTCGCAGCAGAGTGAGGAAGAGGACTTCAGCCAGCACTTGGCGCTCGACCATGCATCGCCTGCACCCAGCTCTGGAGCAAAGAGAAAGGCACGCACGGCAACCCCATCTGCTCTGGGCTGGAGTGGAGTTGAGTTAACACTCGTGATGCCGCACGGCTCGTGACTGTGCGACCATCCAGAGATCGGACGCTGCCGAAGAGTCGCCCACACAGTTCTCCATCAGCGAGTTCTCGCCTAACAACAAGTACCTCCCGTTGGCCCTCTCTCTCTTACGCGCGCACGCATCTCTGTGTGGTCATTCTGACTGTCGTAATCAGGCGACTGCAGCGAAGGAAGCAGTTCTTTGCGTGCCAGCAGTCCCCGGGCCAGTCTCCCGGTGCGTTACGGCCAAGCCCCAGCGAACCACGCCCCCATTCTCTCTGTCTGCGTGCGCCTGGCTGACGTGTCGTACGTGGACATGGGGGTGCACAGTGAGGACGAACCACAATCAGAGCATCACCGACATATTGGAAGTGATGCAGAAGAAGAGTGACGCGAGCGGGTATGCGCATGCCCGTGCATGGAGTGTGCGTGTGTGTACGTGAATGCTCATCACTGGGCTCTCGTGGCTCTACATAGGGACAAGTGGCGCAGCTTCGCGTACAGGAAGGCGGTGGCGGCACTCAAGGCGCACCCGAGGCCGATCAACAGCGCGGCGGAAGCGCTCAAGGTGAGGGGCGTGGGGAAGGGTATCGCAGAGAAGGTACGCCTCGCGAGCCTCTCCTCCTGATGACCACGCCACTGTGTATCGTCCTCCAACACACCCGAGCGATTGGACATCAGGTCGGCGAGATCATCGAAACGGGGCGACTGCGCAAGGCCGAAGCCACCGACGAGCTCGCCGAGACGATGGCCCTGTTCTCCAAGATCTGGGGTTCGTCTCGTAATCGCCTTCGTTGTGGTTGACGATACACTAAAGCGATCATCCTCATCGTCCTCGTCCGTGCAGGGGCCGGACCAGAGACCGTCAAGAAGTGGTACGCGCAGGTACGCTTCCAGTCTCCACCAGTGGTGTGGGACGACTGCTCGATCGAGACGGCTGACCAGATCAACGGTGGCGTGCCAATCCCAGGGCTATCGCACGCTGGACGATCTGCGTGGCGCCAAGCTGTCGCGCCCTCAGCAAGTCGGACTCAGCCGCTATTACGTACGCCGCTGCTTGTCGCAGGCGCCGATTGCCTGATCATCTCACGCCACGTCCTCTCTGTCTTGTACCGCGATCATCACAGGACTTCCAACAGCGGATCCCGCGAGAGGAGGTCAGGCTCCTGGAGAAGCAGGTCAAGAAGGCGGTCAAGGCGATATCGCCCCATCTCAAGGCCGTCACGTGCGGATCGTACAGGTTAGACTCCTCCTCCTCGCCCATGAAGTGGGCAACCATGATGAAGCTTGCATGACGTCTCATGATGTGCGATGTGATGCAATCGGACATTCAGGAGAGGCAAGCCGGACTGTGGCGACATCGACGTTCTTATCACGCACCAGCAAGCGGCCCCCCTCGACGGCACGCTGGACCAACTCGTTCGCTCGCTCCACGCGATCGAGTTTCTCACTGACGACCTAGTCCACAGCAAGAAGGTTGACCGCCATCACTTGAGTCTTGCTGATGATGGCCTTGACGTTGACGTTGGTGTTGGTGTTGATGTTGGCGATGACGAACAGGGAGATGTGTACATGGGCGTGTGCCGACTGCCCCAGGAGGCCAATGGAAGCGGGATACACAGGCGAATCGACATTCGGATGATCCCCCGAGAGAGCTGGGCTTGCGCGCTCCTCTACTTCACCGGATCCGATCACTTCAACAGGTCCTCCCTCTCCTCCCTTCTCGTTGTGTGATCGATGGTCCAAATGGTAAGAGGTCGCTGACGTGTGAAGCATGAACGCGCGCAGGTCCATGCGTCTGTGGGCGAGGCGGAATGGGCTGAGCCTCAGCGAGAAGGACCTTCGGCCGAGGTACACCGAGGAGATCAAAGGGGAACCCATACCCGGGCTGCTCACAGAGGAAGACGTGTTCAAGTTCGTACTACCTCCTCCCTGTGCTGCTAGGAAATGTTAACACATCATTGCTGACACCTCCCTCTCCCTTGAATCCTTCCTCACAGGGCCCTGGGGCTCGAATACAAGACGCCACACGAACGTGACGTTTGAGATCGCCTGATCCCCCCCCCCTCCTCCCTCAACGTTGGGTGTGTCTTCAACTCTACAACATGAACATTAGCGCTCAGGCCATCATGGCACCACATTTGGGAAATCTTTCAAAAAAGGAACATGCACCCCAAAAAGGTTCGCCCACCATTAAGGGTCACTGGTCAGCGTCATGACACACACCCTCTCTGCCGTGTTGAGCTTGGCACCACCGCGTCACCGTCATGCCTCCTGCTCGTGTCATGTCTGGTCTCTCACTCGTCCTTGTGGCAGAAATCCACGCTCATAAAGAGGACGGGTAGTGGCTATTGAGAGGAGAACAGGCAGCCTGCAACACATCACACCGACAAGAGAAGTACAAAGACCGAGACAGCGATGATGTACGGTGGCTCCTACTGCACAGGATACGATGACGATGAGTATGGCAGAGAGGTGATGTGGCTGCCGCCCCTCTTTGACCTCTACGAGCTCCAGGAGCCATACCACAAGACACCAGGTCAGTCCATGGAGGAGACTGCGTTGGACGTGGTCTACGAGCAGAGCATCAACTCCGCATTCAGCCTGTCCTTGAGCCCTGAGCCGTGGTTCTGTGCAGCCATCCCAGCACCCACTGCGTACAGTGCAGAGTGTTCATCTTCGAACCTCTCCTCCTCCTCGATCCCTTCCTGTTCAACCACGCCAGCCGACTCTCAACTCTTCTTCTCCTCGCCATACCTCTCAGCACTGTCATCGGCAACCTGTACTCCCCTACAACACTCCTCACTCGACATCGCTTGGCCACCATTCGACTCTTCATGCTTTGCTCCTCTACCTCCTCCTTCACCACTTCCCGCTGCTACCCAGCCCGACTTGCCCCAGCTCTTCCTCTCCTACACGAGGCCCATGTCGCCCTTGCCCTCTGCCGATCGCCACGTCAGCGACGAGGCCCCACCAGCAGACCTTGATCACGCCGCGTCGCCTGTAGTTAGCGTCAAGACAGCGGAGTCAGAGAACAAGCCAAGATCACCACCACCATCACCACCTCCACAGAAAGCCATTCGAAAGCGAAGCCGTGGACGTGCCAAGGGCAAGGGTCGACCGGCGCCCAACGCCCAGGCATGCAGGCAGAACTGGGAGACCCTCCTGCAGGGCGTGCAGCTGGACGACGTGATGATGCTCAAGGGCAAGTGGTACTGGCAACTCCGAGGTACGTCACTAGCACAAGCACTCTACCCATACGCACTCCTTCCTCACAGTTGTCTCTCTTCATGTACAGCGGAGAAGGCGAAGGCGGATAGCGTGACACCGCCCGCCGTGACCCCAAGTGGAGGCGCTGAGCCAACGCCAGCGGGCGCCCAATCGACACGGTCCTCCGGTGTCGCTCAGCTCCCGGTTCGGTCGCGTCTGAACTCGCTCTACCAGTGGATCCAACAAGCCAAGTGAAGAGCCCAACGGCGAGACGTTCTTTCGGCCTCGAGAGATGCTACCGCGCTACATTAGTATATTATTTTCTGGCCAATCAGAAGCCTTCGCGCATTTAAGATATTCACCGGGACCGCTCGATTCACACCTTCGCCCCACCTTCGCCCCAACTTTCCCACCTTCGCCGGAGCTGTCGTAAAGCCGACATGTTCCTGATTGGGCATGCCACCATGTATAAAACAGCAGTGTAATCTCATCACTACACTCTCACTTGACTCACACTCAACACCACCAACATCATCAACATCAGCATCAACATGGGCAAGAAGATTCTCTACGTGGTGGCCTCTCCCCGTCCCGACGCGCACTCGACGCACACCGCCGACGTGTTCCTGGCCGCCTACCAGCAGGCCCATCCCGACTCCACGGTCGAGCGCCTCGACCTCTGGTCGGCCAACCTGCCTGCGTTTGACGGCACCAAGGTCGTGGGCAAGTACGCGGCGGCCACGGGCCAGACGCTGGCCGAGGGCTCGGCCGAGCGCACGAGCTGGGACGAGGTGGTGAAGATCATCGAGCACTTCAAGTCGTTCGACGCCTACGTGCTGGCCGTCCCCATGTGGAACTTTGGCGTGAGCTACATCTTCAAGCAGTACCTCGACATCATCGTCCAGCCCTCGCTCACCTTCTCCTACGGCCCGTCGGGTCCTGCCGGCCTCGTCACCGGCAAGCCCGTGCTTGTCGTGTCGGCCAAGGGTGGCGTCTACCCCGACAACACGCCCATCGACTTCCACGTACGTCCTTCCGTGTCCTTCGCACACGCGCACACGCACACACATCGCACGCACACGCGCACATGGCTTACGTGACGTGTGTGTCCACAGACGCCGTACCTGGACTTCATCCTCAAGTTCATCGGCTTCACCGAGATCTCGTACATCCACGTCGAGGGGCAGTCCAACCCCACGCTGGCCAAGCCCAACCAGGAGGCCGCCGACGTCGCCGCCCGTGCGCTGGCCACCACCTGGTGAGCGCTCAACGAGCGTTGTAGTTATTACACCAACGTCAACAACATTGACACTCTTTAGCATCAATCACTTGCATTCAGAGGCGCGCCACACATTCCCTAGAGGAACACAAAACCATACCCATCACCATCACGCCGTGACGCACGCGAGCAAGAGAGAGAGGAGGAAGAGAGGAAGGAGCAAGGAAGAGGAAGAAGAGGCTGGGTGAAACTTCATCATAGTTCGCCCCGTGAGTTGACGTAGGGATTGACGATCGCGTACTCGGCCTTTTTGATCCTGTGCGTTGGTAGCGACAGTCAGACCTCAATGATCTTCATCTGAGGTGATTGAGGTCATGCAGGAGGTGCGACGTACTTGGCAAGGACCTCCCTCTGCTTGTTGATCTCCTTCTCGAGCTCGAAGATCTTGGCCATCTGGTTGACCTGCTTCACCTTGTACTCCTGCTCACGAGCCACACCGTTAGAGACTCGCGTCCACGCAGCAAGGGCTATATACTTTAGCAGCGGAGGATGATCGTACGGCGTGGGACAGCTTGGTAAAGTCCATAGCCTCGATGTCCATCTCCTGCGCCTGCGCGGCCATCTTGCGCGCGGCCTCGACCAGCTGATCAGTTGCACGCTTGACCAGCCCGGAAGCCTTGACCAGGTTCTCCTGGGGCTTCGAGAAGGTGCCGGCCTTGACCGTGGAGGCAGCAACCAGCTGTGCCGTGGCGGCGGCAACGGCCTTGGACGCGGCGATGAGGTCAGCGTCCTTGAGCTGACCGTCGGCGAGCTTGCTCGAGGCTGAGACGAGCTGCTGGGTGGCCATCGCCACGAACTTGGCCGCGGAAATCAGACCTTCCGACCACGCGGGGTCAACCTTGTACGAACTAGCCTTGTTGGGTCCGATTCCCTGCAGGGGCGAAGAAGTGTTGTGAGCGATAAGACGCGATAGGCAGAGAGAGTGACGAAATACGCACCCTGGCCATGCGCTCCTTCTGTGCCTCACTCGCGGCGCGGATGAGATGCTGGGCGGCGTCGGCGATGGCCTGCGCAGCGTCGAGGATGGGCCCCGAGAGATCCATCTTGCCCGTGGGTTGCGGCGGTCTGGGCTGCGCCTTGACGTTGGACAGCTGTGAAGAACATAGGATCCTATCGATTAGGCACATCACAAGTGCAAACAGGTAGGGAGCGTTAGTTACCTGCTTGGCGGCATCTTCGATGATCTTGGCAGCCTTGATCAGCTCCTGTTCCGCTAGCGCTTCGAGATCTTCCTTGGGCTCAGTCGCCAGCTGCTCACCGACTCTTTCGCTGATGAGCGCTAGAGTGGGCGTTAGTGGAGCACCACACGAAAAGGGGAACACTGCGCAGTGGCGAATGACGGGAGCACTCATACCATCGGCGGCAAACTCCACCTGCTGGAACTGTCCCTGCATGTCACCGTACTGCTTCTGCACAGCGTCCACGTCCGTCCTGAATAATCATATGGAGAGGTTATGATGGTGGCTTGAGATCATGTCAAAGGGCTGACTACGCCTACGTACCAGTCCTCCAACACCTGGATGGATTGGGCGAAGCCGCTAAGCAGCTGTGCCACACATGATCCGGTGCCTCTGGCCGCCTTGAAGAGCTTTTGCTGCAAGTCCTGGTTCTGTGTGAGATAGGTGCAGCCCTTGGCGTTGTCCATGAACTCCTTGTTCGCGGCGACAACCCTGAGTTGATGTGAAGAGCCAGTTCAGTGTTGTTGATGGCGCCAGTTGGGGAAACGAGATGGAAGGGAAACCTGGCAACGGCAGCACGAATATCGTCCTCCTTGCCGCTCTTTACCGTAGCGAAGAGGCTGGTGAGCTCATCGGCCAGCTTCTTGCTCGAGGCAAGCAGAAACTGCGCAGTAGCGTTGCGATTGCCCACGTTGGCCGGGCTGCAACAAGGGAGGTGGACGTAAGCGTAGCTCTTTAGACAGGTGCACACGTTGCTCGGAACAGTCCGTCCATTGGGGATCGAAGTTACCTGTCCAGAGCAAACAGAGAGGAGTCGACGGCGCTGTAGGCGTTCTGAAGCTCCTTCACTGCACGTGCACAGAAAAGAGCAAGCAAAACGTCAACTGGGGCACAAGTGTGTTTCAGAGCTGAGCCCCAAGAAGGAGGTCATGTGCGCGTACTCATGCGATTCCTCCTCTCCTCTTCGTGATCTTCCTCGATCTGCTCGATCTTGTGCTTGAGGTACTGGTTTTCGGTCAACAGCTTAGCGTTGGCATTGGCCAGCTCTTGAGTTTGCTCTGTTATTGTTGGCCGATGGTGTTAAGACAGCTCTTGCTGGAGTGCATCAAGCCAAGCGAGGACAAGACGATACCCTCGGATTTGGCGAGCCGGGCCTTCAAAGTGGCCAACTCTTCTCTGACCTTGAGCAGCTCGTCCGCTTCTCTGCGAACGTCATCGCTGAGCGATGGTACTGCGGGGAGAGGCTGCATATAATGTGGTTAGCAAACGGTCATCTACAGAGGATGGTGAGGCGCGGAGAGGCACCTGAGATTGAGACACCATTGGCGGAGGCGTGGCCGGTGTATCGGAGCGCCTGTACGTCAGGTAGTCGTCCGTCTTTGGTACAAGTGGTGGCTGTACGTAGTCGGGCTTGTTGCTCGGTCTACGCGCTGATATGGAAGCTGGCATGCGCGGTACGTTGAACGTGGAGGGTCAGCTTCAACCGAAATGGCGGCGTATGAAATGGATCAGATGGAACGCGTACAAGGCGACGTGTTGGAGCGAGTCAGGCCTGGCCCGCTGTCGTTGCCGACGTTTTCTGGCTTGAGTCCCATCAGCTGCAGGAAAAAGGAGTTTGACGCCGCTGGCTGCGAGGGCAGCTTCATTCACGCCAGCCACACCAAACGCAGTCAGTTAGCGTAGACCGAAACTGAAGTCTTGGCGCTTAGTTCCTCCGTACTTTGGTAGGCTCGGCCTTGGGTTTGCCAAAGGCTTGCGGGGAAGACTGCATGGGGAGGAGATCTGCCTGTGGGCGACCGGCCGCGACGGGCGGGAACTGAGGGACTGGTGACGCGGGGTAGGCGGGATAGGCGGGCGGCGGGTTGAACGAAGGTGTGAAGGTGATCCATCCGGGCGCACTGGCGGATCTGTGCCGCGCGTCCTCTTCGCCGAGGAAGGCTGATGCGTGCATTCTCGATCAGCATACGCCCGCATTGCTCTTGCAGAGAATGGAAAGCGAGAGCCGCGTACGATTGCCAAGAGGAGGGGGAGTCACGGGTTGCCTCTTGGAAGCTGCGGGCGGGGCAAACAGGTCCACCTTCTGAGGCGTGGACGTCGGTGAGCCCTTGCCCTTGGAGCGCGACCGTGTGGTGCGCTTGCGGGTCTTGCCCTCGAATGTAATCCCACCAAACGTGACAAACTGCGGCGGGTCCTGTGTTTGTGTGCACACAACGGCCCGCGAACGATGAGTGGATGGGAACACATCGAAGAGAGAGAAAGAGACGCGAACCGCGGGGAGCATGGGAATGGGCACGATGGTGGCCAAGCTATTGATGTTGCCTCCCTGGTGCGATGATGCAACAACGTGTTAGCGTGGCTGTGGTGGGGTGGCCAATTCACGTGGATAGCATGCAGCGTACCCTGGAGTAGAATTCTCGCAGGTCGATGTACTGCGAGTAGTAACGCTGACAGAAGAAGTCGAACAC
>CDFA01019795.1:0-11012 GCA_000826305.1 Acanthamoeba healyi
TTGGCTTGGCTTGTTTATCCAGACGAGGCTCCAGAACCAGAAGGTGGGCCCTAGCGGCGAGCGCCTCTACAAGGGCGCCCTCGACTGCTTCCGCCAGATCATCTCCAAGGAGGGTACCTTGCCCTTGCCCCTCTCTCTGCGTCCGTTCAATGACTGCGCTCACCGTGATCTCTCTCTCTCTCTCTCCTGTTGGTGATCGCGTCCAAGGCACGCGCGGGCTGTACAGAGGCCTCGGTCCCAACCTCGTCGGCGTCACGCCTGAGAAGGCGCTCAAGGTACACTCGCGTTCGTGTGGGGTGTCTATGCCTCACATCGAGCTCACACGGTTGGCGGCGAACAGTTGGCAGTGAACGAACGCCTGCGCGAGGCGTTGGAAGAGGAGGACGGTAGCATCACGCTGCCTCATGAGATCATGGCTGGCGGAGGCGCTGGCTTCTGCCAGGTCATCGCCACCAACCCCATGGAGATCGGTACTTGGTCTCTCGCACGCGCGCTCTCGTATTCTGGAGGCGAAAGAGCGCTCACGCGCGTGCTTACGTGTGCGACCGTGCGTGCCTGCAGTGAAGATCAGGATGCAGGTGCAGGGCACGCTGCCGCCGGAGATGCGCAAGCCCGCATCGCAAATCGTGAAGGAGCTGGGAGTCCGCGGCCTGTACAAGGTGCGAGCGCCTCACGACGAGCGCGCAGGCCTCCCCTTCCCTTGACGGAGTATACTCACTCAACTGCTGCGTGCGGCGTGTTGTGTACGCAGGGCACCCCCGTCACGCTGCTGCGGGACGTTCCGTTCTCGTTCATTTTCTTCCCGTCCTACGCCAACCTCAAGGCCCTCTTCTCCGACGCCGACGTACGCGCTCACCACGCAGTCCACCACCCGCAGTGCAAGACGATGCGCGACTAACGCCGCGCGTGCGGGCGGGGGGGCGCTGTATACGTAGGGTAACATCGGGTTCCTGCCGCTGTTCATGTCGGGAGCGTTGGCAGGCGCGACGGCGGCGGGTCTCGTGACCCCCGCCGACGTCGTGAAGACGCGCGTGCAGGTGGAGAACTCGCGATACACGTCCATCCCCCAGTGCGCCGCCACCGTGCTCAAGGAGGAGGGCATCGCCGCCTTCTGGAAGGGAGTCGTGCCGCGTATGGCCGTCCAGGTGAGCCTCTCTCGCCCCTCACCACCACCATGCTTGGCCCACACTCCCACAGGCTGACACCGTCTCTTTGTGTGCGACCAGGCGCCCATGTTCGGCATCGCCCTGATGGCGTTCGAGCTGCAGAAGAAGTTCATCCTGGCCCACCAGACCCCGCAGTAGATGCGCCGCATATCGTACTCTCTCCTCCATCACCACCAAGTCTCTTGTGTTGATTGTGATTGTGCTTATTACTATTGTATTGAGTTGATCAGCAAAGCGCCTCTAACGCCTACAAATGCTTCTTGCCAAAGGTCCCGTAGGCGATCGCCTCTGCTGTGCCGCCGTTCTCCTCCGAGTACGAGTACCCGAGGTCTGCAGGCGCCACCACCACCACCGCATCGGTTAGGATGTCGCGTTAGTTATAATCATCATCACCATCACCATCATCAAACTGCAACAACGCTGTGTGGGGGTGGGCCGTTTGAGCGCACGTACAGGGGTGGGGGGCTGCTGTGGTGGTCTTCTGGCGAGTTCTCTTGCGCTGCACCTTCTCCACCTCCTGGATGATGTGGTACGTGTCTGGCCGATAGGCACGCACCACACTGCACACACACACACACGCTCCCGTCAGCCGCACGCGACACACACGCACAGCGCATGCGGAGAGGGAGAGAGCGTACTATTTCCAGGTGAAGTCGCGAATGAGGGCCATGAAGATGATGATGAGGAGCGCGAGGTAGAATTGCGCCGTGGCCATCTGCCGGTAGATGACCTGCTCTCACGCAGCGTCCACACGTGTCGTGAGCGTCGGCACGGCGTGTGACAGTGCATCACGAGGAGGAAGCGGGGGGCTCGTACGAAGAAGACCTCCTCGCCAAAGGGGAAGTAGGGGAGGGCGGAGGCGGTCTGCCACACGAGCTCGAACACCAGGAACACGACCAGCGAACCCCACACCGCTGTGCGCGATAGATCCTCGTCAGTCCTCCTTCCTCTCAACCATCATCAACATGACCACCACGTCCTGGTGATGAAGGGGAGCAGAGAGAGGGCGTACCGAGGTGGTGGAGGTAGGTCCAGGACCGTATCTCGAGGGCGAGCTTGGCCGTCACCAGCAGGAGCACCGCCGTGTACGACAGCGAGCCCATATACCTGCGCGTGCGTCCGGTCACTGTCAGCATCGTATGTTCCGCTGAAGCGCGGGGGGAGAGGCCATTGACGCACCAGAGGCCCTGGTTCTTCCCGGTGGCGTCGCCGATGCCTTGATCGTGGATGAGCGCGATGACGACGACCACCACGACCGAGTGGAACACCGAGTTGACGAGCCATCCGAGGAACACCAAGATGTTGAACTGCGTCCGCTGGCGCGACGTCGCATACAGCCCCGGATATCTGAGATGCGCCGATGGTGTGAACACAGAGAGGACGCGTTGGGCGGCGGCGATGACGTTGGCACCGCACGCTGGGAGAGCGGGATGTGTGCGTACCGGAGGGCCATGCGGTCAGACACGTCGCGGTCAAAGAAGCCCACGATGATGACGGGCAGGAGAGTGAAGAGCACGTTGTACAGAGCCAGTGTCCATCGCTCGTACAGGCTCTGACCTGACCACCCGTTGTACAAGTTGAACCTGTGCGTGTCGTGTCGTGTCGTTTGAGTGCGAGCCCACGCACACGGCGAAAGCACTCACGCACGCACGCACCAGTACTGAGTGAGGTAGAGGACGATGTTCTTGTAGAAGGAGTAGAGGATGACTTTGGCCAGTCGGTGGTACGAGTGTCGTCCGTGTACCAGCAGCAACCGCGACAGGAAGCGGAACTGCAGACGTGTGTGTGTGTGTGTGTGTGAGCTGTCTCCTCATGGGGACGCGTCGTTGGTACGCGTACCTGTGCGATGGAATAGTCTGAGGCGCGAGCAGCTTGCAGGCCCTCCTCGCCAGAGATGCCGATACCCACGTGCGCTTCCTGCAGTAGTGGTTCACGCCCCCGCGTTGGAACGACGCACACGACACACGCTGTACAAGCGCAGCGCTGCAACCAAGCTCGCTGTGTTGCTTCTCGCTGTACATACCTTGATCATAGAGACGTCGTTGGCGCCGTCGCCGATGGCGAGGGTGATGGCCCCGTTGACGTTCTCACGCACGAGCCGCACCACCTCGGCCTTCTGCAGCGGCGACACGCGACAGCAGATCACTGCCCGGCAGGCCTGGCACAGCTCCAGGAACAGCTTGCGTGTGTCGGGCTCCAACGCCGAGATCAACGTCTCGCCGTCGATCACCACTCCCGTTCTCTGTGTGTGGAGCCAGTCCAGTTGCGTACGTACGCGTGAGCGAGCGAGTGAGCGAGCAAGCAGAGGCCAGAGGAGGAAGCTCGCGTACAGTGTTGGGTGATTTGCTGAGGCGCTCGATGGCCTTCTCGATGCGTCGCTTGACGGCGCCCGGGTTGGAGGCGTTGAGCACCACCACGTTGGTGTCGGCGGTGAGCTGACCCGATGCGTAGCCAATGTTGATCGCCGTCTCCTGTCGATCGCCCGTGAGCACCCAGATCTTGATGCCGGCTTCGGACAGCTTGACGATCGTTTCCGGCACGCCGTCCTGCAGCTTGTCCTCGATGCCCGTTGCGCCCAGCAGCACCAAGTTACGCTCGATGCCCTCTGCCACCTCTGCCAGCTGCGCGCACGCCGCACCGCAAGTCACCGAGTGAGTGAACGGCCATCACCATGACGTTGGCGTGTGAGCGTACTTTCTGCTCGCGGAGGAGGATGGCGACGGCGGCGCGCTTGTAGTCCTTGTTCCACCGCTGGTAGACGTCCTCGTCGAGCTCGGCATAGGCGCAGCACAGCGTACGCAGGCCGGCCGACGCAAAGTCCTGCAGATCCTTCTTGATTACGTCGGCGTAGGGCTGGCCGGCGGCCAGTCGAGCGTAGATGACGTCATCGGCGCCCTTGGTGTAAAGCCGCAGCCGACCGTCGGGGCAGCGGCAGATGACCGACTGTGCGTGCCCGTCGCGCGGTAGGAGGCAAGCAAGTCAGCAACGGAAACGTACACGTCACAGCACTCCAAGGCGGGCACGCACCATTCGCTTGCGCTCGGACGTGAACTCGAGGATGTTGAGGATCTCAAAGTCCACGTCCTGCCCCTCGATCTTGACCGTGATCGACGAGGGCTCGCGATACTGCGTGCGTGCATTCGAGGGAGTATGAGCAGAGTGAGCGCTCAAACACTGGAGAACTAGAGAAAGAGCGAAGAGCGGATGTGCGCACGTGGAAGACAAAGCTCATCGATTGCGCAGCGGAGACGAGAGCGGCCTCGTCAGGTGATGATGCCATGTACACAACAGTCCCGTCCTGCCGCAGCGGGTCCATGCACGCACGTTAGTCTTCCGACAGGCGATGCTTGTGGTGCGTGCGAGGCGTACCGGCTTGGCTTGGGGCACGACGGTGTGGCAGACAGCGAGGAGAGTGAGGAAGTGGCGCGCCGTGTGGGCCTCGGTGGCGTCGGTTGAGTCGAGGGCCGCCAACAGCTGCCGTCCATCGAACGCTTCCTCGACACCCTATCCAAGCGCCAGACAACAGCACACGACACGACGCACACATACAGATGCGAGTGTCACCGGAGCGTTCACACCCTGACAGGGGAAGAGAGGAGGCGATAATGATAACCTCTTCGTGTGGTGATGCTTCCTCCTCGTCAGTCGTCTACGCCCAAGGAAAGGAAAGGAAAAGAGAGAACCGGAAGGTAGGATAAGAGAAGACGGGATAAGAGAAGACGGAGGGGATGGGGGGACGACAACAGCGTACGGACCCTTTCGGTGAGCGTGAACAGGTCGGAGGTGTGCGCAGGCGTGATGGTCGCGGCGGGCTCGTCGTTCTCAGTGTATTCGTCCTCCTCGTTGTCCGACCCATCCTGTCGTCGCACAGGCGCACAGTAGCTCGCACGTGAGCAAACGCGCGCGCGAGTGCGAGCCTTGGCGCCAAGAACATGGGAGTGGACGCGTACGGCATCACGCGGCGCGGCGCCGGTGTGGGGAATGCCATATACGGTGCCCGCCACGGTGCAGCTGCGGAAGAGCATGCGATTCTGCGTGAGCGTGCCCGTCTTGTCGGAGAAGATGTAACTGATCTGGCCCAGCTCCTCGTTCAAGTTGGACGTGCGTGCCTGCGCGTTTTGCCGTTGAGCCATCACCGCATGCACGCACGCACGCACGCACGCACGCACGCACGCACGCACGCACGCAACGGCGAACAGAGACCACCAAGCGCGTACCTGAGCGGGAGTGTCGCTGGCCTCGTGGTACATGCGGAGGTCGTGGTTGATGAAGTAGGCCTGGCCAAACTTGACGATTTCCATGGTGATGTAGAGCGAAATAGGGATGAGGTTGTTGAGGAGGATGATGAAGGTGATGAACGACAGCGCGCCGTTGGCGGCCGCCGAGCCCTCCAGCTGGAGGTACCACGAGTCCTCGAGCTGCTTGGTGTAGATCGTGTTGGCCACCGCCGCCCCGGCGCAGAGCAACAGCTGCATGGCGAACACGGCCAAGATCATGTAGTTGGTGGCGCGCTCCACGTTGCTTCGCTTGTGCGGCGACTCGCTGTGTGTTTGATGCACGATACATGCACATGCAACATCGCGCTCGTGAGACCACGACACCAGAGTGAGCGAAGCGGGCGGGCGACTTACGTCGAGTTCTGCATGAGGCGAGTGTCGTGGCCCGTGTAGATTGCGACGCCGTAGGCCCACTCCGTGTTGCGCACCATCGCGCCCTGCACGTACAAACCCAACGCACGTCAATCCACGGGCAAAGTTCTGTGCGCGTGCGTGCGTGCTGCGTCTGGTGGTAAGAAAGCGTACGCGAAGAAGAAGCTGCTTGACGCCGACAGAGAGCGGAGTGGTGCCCTCGACGTGCAGCGATCCGCTAAAGCTGTATAGGTGTCTGCTGGGCCCCTCGCACTCGATCTCCCCTGTAGCAGACGACCATCGCGACGTCGGAATCTGCGTCAGGATCATCTCATCGCAATGAATCATAGGCGGTGGTGGGGCTCAGTGTACCGCGTAGGTCGGCCAGCGCGGCGCCGTCGGTCAGGTTTGAGGTCTCTGGCAGAGCCTGTCGGATCTTGAGATTGGTCTCCCTGTGGCCAGCAAGATTCACAGTCTTAGCAGTGAGCTCTCTGAATCACGTCGCATGAGACGGGCGAGAACCCGTCGAGGTTGGCGGTCTGGATGTAGGCGGTGCCGTGCGGCAGCGACGACGACAGCAGGATGAGGTCGGCCGGGATGTACTGGTCCTCCTGCAACCTCACGATGTCTCCCACGCGTACCTGCAAGCCCCACGCGTCGCACGCGAGAAGAGTGAGCCGTGGACGTTCGTGTGGTGAAGGGAGGCACGAAGGGAGAGAGGCGTATTGAACGTGCCTGATGCCACTTGATGACCGTCAATTGGCCATTGCGAATGACCTCGACTCGTGTGTTGTTTACGACTGCGTCTTGCCGATGCCGCGCCTACACACGCAAATGCACGCAGGCGGGGAGGGGTTGCGTTAAGGTCTTGTCACGCAACGTCGAGGCCGATGCGCAAGCGCCAAGAGGTAATGGGTGGACGCACGATGTCTTCGACGATCTCTTTGAGCGCGGTGATGGTGAGCACTATCACGAGCGGCACCAGCGTGGTGAATCGTCCGGTCGGCGAGAGTCCGGGGATCAGCTGTGTGTGCGTTTGGGGTATTTTGTGGTTAGAGCTCTGTGAGAGCGCCGTCATCTGCCTTCCCCGCAGACGACCGAGAGGAAAGAGCGCGCGTCCTCTCTCTGCGGCACAGGAGAGAGAGAGCGAGAGCGCAGACGTGCTGAACGCACCTGAAACGCCGAGATCATGAGGAAGTAGATGTTGGCCAACCCTGCGAGCGAGCGAGCGTTTAAGTGAGCTGAAACGAACTGAGCGTGAAACGTGAGATACACTGGGTAAAGGGAAAGGGCGGAACGCACGCTTGAACTGTTCGATGATGTTCTTGGGAATGAAGGTGAGCACGGTGTACTTGGAGGTCGTCACGGCGTTGTTGCCCGTCTTTATCGCCGCGCCCTCGCGCCACGCTCCATCGCCGTTGATGCGCAGCCGCCGCTCGCGTCCGCCCTTTGCCCCGCTGTGTTCCGACGCCGATGAAGAAGACGAAGACGAATGCTGCACGCACGCAACGACCAACACATTCCCCACGTGAGTGTGAGCGTGCGCGCCAGCCACCACGCTCGAGCCCCGCCATAGCCAAGTCCTCTTTACTTATCGGGGCCGCGCCCTTGAATTTAGTTTCATTTAAATTTAGTTATTTTAATTTAATTTCTATAAAACAAATAAAACCTCCGCCTCGCTCTCTCGCTTGGCCGAATAGAATTAATATAATTTTTGTATTTTAAATAACTAAATAAAATAAAATAAAATAGGGAAGAGCAGACCTTGGAGAGGAGGGGGGCGGTCTCGGTGTCGTCGCGGTCCGTCGCGCCGTCGATGAATTCGGTCGGGTTGTTCTCTCCTCCGTTGTGATGCGATGCGTGCCGTTGCTGCATCGCCGCTGCTCGCTCCTCTTCGAGGTCGTCGTCGAGGGGCGTGTTGGTGGCGACAAGATGTAAGTTATCGGCGCCCGGCTGCTGCATTCGACTCTGGGTGGGCTTCTTACCGATCCCTCTCCTCTGAAGCTTGAGGTGGTAGTACACCGCGGGCTATATGCTCCTGCGCAGGCGGCCGCCTCTCCCTCCCTTTCCTTCTTGTCCCCCCGCGCCCTCGTGTGCTCTCTCTCGAGAGATGTCGCCAATCAGATCGGCGCACGAAAAGTTTGTCATGATTTCCTTTCTTTTTCTCTTTCCATTTCTCTTTGACAAATGAACTGTAATTTAGTTTTTTGCTCAAATTTTAGTTCAGTTCAGCACATAGGAGGAAGAGAGCAATGCTGGAGGTGTTGGTGGACGAGCTGGTGCTGTTGGTGCTGGACTGGCTGTCTGCAGATGACCTCTTGCCCTTGTCGTTGGTACACTGTCACTTGCACACAGCATTTGTGCATGCAGGTGCTCAGCAGCTCATATTGTGGGGCTGCTCACTGCAGGTGTGCAAGAAGCTGCATGAGCTGGCGCAGGACCAAACGCTCTGGAGGCTGCAATACACCAGGCTGTTTGGTATGTGGGTGCCACCAGTGCAGTGCCAGGAGAGCACCCTCCTTACCTGGAAGCTCAAGTACTGGCTCGATTACACCCAGGTTCTCTCCCTTGCCTCTCTGGCCGTCGTCTTCCTCTTTGCAACACATCCTCATCGTCCTCTCCTCTGCCATGGCTGTGGCTTGGTGTCCACCAAGGTCTTCTGCAAGCACAACGACCTGTTCGTGTTCGGCTGGCTGGACTGTGTGGCCTGCGACTTTCGCAGTAACGCCTCGTACGTGAGGTACAGCGACACGTCGGGTGACGCGCTCGTGCTGGTGTACAACCGGGTGCCGCCCCAGCACTTCAACATCGGCAGCCTCACGGACGAGGAGGTGGAAGCGGGCACGAAGAGAGGCCAGGCGGTGGCATGGCGCGTGCGGTGGCCACCGGCCTCTGGCGGCGGCGGCGGCGGAAGCGGAGGCGACGTCGTGGTGGGATACTCGTGGGAGCGTGAGCCGAGCGATGCGGCCATGGTGCACTCGAGCCTCATGTCGCTCTACCGCAGCAGCGACTCACTCACCTCCGTGCTGGCTTCGTACCATCTGCTCCGCTGGTACCGCGCATGCATCCGCTCTCTCACGTCACGCGCCCTGGTGTCCTGGCGGCGGCGGCGGCTGATCGTGATCCTCGCCTGTTGTCCGAATGTGGTGGTGATGGTGGTGCCGCCAGCACGAAGCCGCTCGTCCAACTGCGCTCGGCGGTGATGGACCAGGTGGAGGAACTAAAGCTCGAGCACTCGGTCTCGCTGTCGGTGCCCTGGTCGGAACTGACGCGCCTGCTGGCTGTCGGCCCGCGCAGGCTGCGTTCGCTCAGCATCGCCCACAGCCTCACGCCGTGGCGCAGCTGGCGTCTCGCGCTCCACGCGCTCACCGATGACCGGCGCCTTGAGTTCCTCTCTCTTGGCGAAGTCTGCGACGCGCCGCTGCTGGACGACGTTGTGACGCTCATTGGCACGGCCCTCCTCCTCCTCCGTCTTGAGCTGCTCGCGTGTCTCTCTGACCTGACTCTCATCGAGCTTCTCTCCGCTCCTGCAGAGAACCAGCGCCGCCTGAAGGAGCTGCACGTGACGATCCGGTCGCAGAGGACGCTCGACGCCTGCGTTGCCGCCGTGATGTGCGTGATCGGCGCCTTGTCGCGCAGTCACTCGCTCGTCGATGTGTCGCTGGTGTTGATGGGCAGCACATCGGGCATGGACTGCGCCGCGGCCGGGCATGCGACCGACCTGTCGCTGCTGCCGCAGCTGCTGCGCTCGTGCGGGCAATCAACACAGCTCCGGCGGGTGGGCATCGACGGGGTGAGTCTCACCGTACCGCTCAAGACCCGCATCGAAGACGCCCTGGCCCAAGCCAGCCTGCCCGCGCACCTGCACTTTGACGTCACAGCGCACTAGAGACTCGAGCAATCGGTTGAGTGCCATAACACGACCAGCTGGAGAGTCACGGACGGCTCCATATATGTCTGTACACCATGTGTGCTGTCTGTCCTGGCCCAGCAGGTACAACTTTACAACTGCACACGTGATCAGCAGTCGCACGACGATGACGAGTTGTTCCGATCTGGATGGAGATCGATGACGCCATCTCCTTGCGTGCTGTTCTCCGGGCCAGCCACATAAAGGTCAGAAACGGCAAGGTTCTGCGCACGCACGCACATATACGCGCGCGGACACACAGCAGGTGTACGTACATGCTCTTGTCGCGAACTTGGTAGCGGTAGAGCGTGGCGGAGGCGAGAGCGTGGAATGCCTCCTCGACGTTGGTGGCAGCGCTTGCACTCGTTTCGTAGTAGTAGATGCTCGCCCCGACTCGCTTCTCCGTCTTCCTGCACCACTCCTCCGCCTGCGCGTCGACGCACGCGTTAATGTCCGAATCTCTATGTGTGTTGCGTGTGTGGGTGTGGGTATGTGTTTGCTGCCTGAGGGCAGCTGAGGCTAGCGCACCATTTCTCGGGTGACCTCGCACACATGGTCCATGCCACCCTCCTTCAGATCAATCTTGTTGCCCACCACCACCAGCGACACTGGCTCGCCTTCGTCTTCCTCCTCGACTGTCGTGTTGCTCCGACCTACGTACGCACGCACGCACGCACGCGTAAAGAGACGGTCAGGCCACCAGAGAGCAGGCCGCCACAGACCTACAGGTGAGAGGGGCGTCTTGCCTTGAGAGCTCTGTGGGGGGAGCTTTCCGGTGGTGCGGAGGAAGTTGTCGAGCCATCCGCCCAGACAATCGAAGCTGTACTTGTTCGTCACGTCGAACACCTGTCGCATCCCAACGTATGGCTCGTGGTGAGGTTGAAGTGCGAGTGTGTGTGGCAGCGCTGAGGTGAAGGTGGCGAGCGGGAGAGTACCAGCATGCAGGCATCAGCGCCTCGGTAGAATGCACTGCCCAGCGAACGGAACGTCTCCTACTCCACCACACGCGCGCACACACGTCAGCTGCGCAGGACACGTTGCGCGCCTCGCTGTCATCATTGCGTGACGCACCTGTCCGGCAGTGTCCCTACGTTGGTGGATGAGCGCAAGAGCAGACCACACGGAAGCGAAGCGAAGCCGAGTGAGTGCGTGAGTGAGTGCGACACGGCACCACACGAGGAAGGCGGGCGTGGTTGTACCAGATCTGCAGCAGGACGGCACGGTCCTCGACAAAGAGGTCCTTCATGAGGAAGTCGGCTCCTATGGTCGTCTTGTAGTGCAGCGAGAACGACTTGTTGACGTACTGGA
>CDFA01019812.1:0-10948 GCA_000826305.1 Acanthamoeba healyi
GCACGCACGCACGCACGCACGCACGCACGCACGCACGCACGCAGGGGAAGATCAACGTGCCCAAGGCCGAGAGGGATGACAACGAGGAGACGAGCACGTTCGTGGTGGCCACGAGCCGGGCGATGAAGATCACGAGCGGGAGCGAGGCGCTCTACCTGCTGGCCAAGAGCGACCGCATCTGCGAGGACCTCAACAAGATCCTGCCCTACGGCGAGGCGCTCTTCTCCATCAACCTCATCCTCCGCGAGTGGCTGGACGAAGTCATCGAGCGACCTCAGGTAGGCTTTCCTCTCTTATCCGCTCGTCGTCCTCTCAGCGCTAACCTGTCTCGTCACAAGTACGAGTTCAGAGCGTTCGTGCATCAGAACCAGATCAACGCCATGTCGCAGTACTTCTGCTTCTGTAAATGCACGTTCGCTCCGCCTCGCTCTATGCACGTCCCAGCGGCGCTGTTCTCGCTGTGTGCGCTAGCCACGCTTGCTGACTCTTTCTTTATGTACGTGCGTGTATGCGTGCGACGCAGATGATGAGCTGATCGCGCGGGAGGAGGAGGTCAAGCAGACCATCTTGGAATTCTACGAGAGCGTCAAGGACAGGATCTCGCACTCGAGCTACGTGATCGACTTCTACCTCGCCAAGGACAACCGCGTGCTCATCATCGAGCTCAATCCCTTCCACAACGGCGCCGGTATCCTCTTCCTCCTCCTTGCGCTGCGTGCGCGAGCGTGCGCGGTCGGTGGCGTAACGACGGCCCGTGCTGATGACGACGTGCGCAGGAGCGGCGCTGTTCAGTTGGGCCAAGGACAGGGAACGGTTCATGCACGGTCCGTTCGAGCTGCGCATCACCAAGGAGCTCAAGGAGAACCCCAAGGACATCCTGCCCCCGTTCTGGGTGCGCTACATCGACTCCTGCTTCCTCCAGCACGCCACCGACGACAACGACGCGTCCAAGCCCAGCGGCGCGGACAAGGCCGGCTGCGTCCTCTGCTGATCTGGCCAACACCGCGCCTTTCGGGCTCTCGCTGCGTGGACCGGGACGACGCACAGCGCACAAGACGCACGAAAGCGACGATGCTCTTCTCCCCCCGCCCGACGTTTTCGGGCTTCCCCGAATAGGAGTTAGTTTTTTGTTTCGCAATTTAGTTCGGGCTGTGTTGTACACCACACAACCAACACAACACAACAGACCGACACAACAACACACGCAAACCATGCACTCACGCCACACGTCGCGCCATGTGGGCGTCCACACACACCTGAACGTGAGCGACTTGGTGGTGGGACTCACGCGTGAGGCCGTTCGCGCGTCTTCCTCGTCGCAGCACTGCCACCACGGCTGCACGCACCACTGCAGCCACGGCCCCGTGCAGGTGCAGCAGGTGCACCACCACCATCACCACCCTCCTCGCGGGGGTCGGCGCGGACACCACGCGCCGCCCGCGCACGTCGCGCCCGTGGTCCCCGCCTACGCCGTGCCTCCGCCGCCGACCGGCGCCTACATCCGCATCGTGAGAGCCACCTACGGCGCCGGCATGCACCAACGCGACGTCACCGACGCCCTCCAGCGGCTGGTGCTGGGCCAGGGCGGCCTCTCGCTCAACGCCTTCGGGTCGAACCAAAGCATGAACACCCTCTTCGGTTCGTCTCTCTCCCATCATCGTCGCTCCCCCTTGGGCCCGTTGTGTGGTGGTCGCCGAGTTTGGTAGCGTGCGAGCAGCGTGGGGACAACGGTCGGGTGGTTGCGTGTGTCGTGTCGTGCGTGTGGTCGGTGGTTGGACACGTCGTGAGCGTTCCTGATTGGTCGAGAGTAACTAAATTGTGAAATTGCGTCACGACAGGCGATCCTCTCCACGGCGCGAGGAAGACCCTCCAGTTCTCGTACGAGGTCGTAGGCCAGCCCCAGGCCCTTACCTTGTCAGAGGACAGAAAGGTTGGCACTCCTCTCTCTCTCTCTTCCTGCTCGCGCTTGTTTGCATGCACGCTCAAGCTGACCTGCAATGTGTGTCTGCACAGATCAACCTGGTCATGGGCGAGATGTACCAGCAGAGCGCTGGCAGCCACGCCTCGGCGCCGTCGGTGGCGTCCCACTTTGACCTCGTCCTCCTGCAGTCCTCGTACGGCTTTGGCGAGTGCCGCTACGACGTCTCCTCCGTGCTCGGCGCCATGATCGCCCAACACGGTAATGCGCCTGCCTCTCATCGCACGCATGCACGCACGCTGCGCAGTGCGCCAAACCCGATGTGCTCACTACTGGGTGGACAGGTGGCAAGGGCCTGAGCGCGTTCGGTTACTTCTTCTCGCCCAACGGCTGCATGAACAAGGCGTTTGGCGATCCCGCGCCAGGCAAGGACAAGGACCTGCGCGTGTCCTACTTGTGGCGCACCCCGGTCATGAGCTGCACGGCGGTGGAGGACCAGCACGTGTGCCTCGCCTACGACGCCCTTCGCCCACTTCTCTGAGCGAGCAAGCAAGAGCGTGTGTGCTTGTCACTCCCAATTACAGTCCTGTGCTGATCATGTGAATAGAATCCATGAATGTACTCTTCAACCCCCTTTGTTCATTTCCTTGAAGAGCACTGCAGACCAGGGGCTCTTGCTCATCTTTCTTTGATCTTGGACGAAGGCCGTGCCCGCGGGCAGCGGCCAGTGCGTGCTCCCGTTCGGCACGCCGCGCGATTGGAGGGTTTTACCGCCACCTTAAAAACATAAACAAGGCTTCACCATTGGTCACTTTTTATGTCGACGGGGGTGGTCAGCCGCGCTGCGCCGAGCAATGCTTTTTCTTGCCACGCCGCGACCCAACACAAGCCCAACAGGCCCATCGCCACCTCCACCCGCCGACAAACAACCGCTCGTTCGCGAAATGGAGCGCGATGATGGTTTTGCGCTGGTGGACTCTCCGCCAAGCGAGGATGAGGAATCCGTCCAGCCTCCCCGCCACGTGAAGCGCAAGCGACGCGTGGCTGCGGACGAGAGCGGCACCTCGTCAGAGGACGCGGCTAAACGGCGGCGGCGCTCTAAAAGGACGCTCCGTTCCTCCGGCGCTGCTCAGGAAGACGCCGCGCAGCAACCTAAACCTCACGAGGAGGACGAGGAAGACCGCGACATTGACACTGACACAGAGATCGAGCAGCAGCAACAACAAGCGCCAAAGCCGCCACAGATCAAGAGCTCCATGGCGGTCGTGGAGGAACGCGCGGCGCAGGTGGTTCCGCTGGCCCGCCGCCTCGCGAAAGAGGAGTCCGTGGCACAGGGCACGCTCCCCGCGCGGCTCTTTGTGCAAGCCACGCTCGGCCTGCAAGACGACAGCGACCTCCTCAACGAGTGGCCTAAGCTGCTGGAGCTGTGCGGCGAGCTGGTCGACGCCGCCGGCCACGTGAAGCGTAGCGACGCCATTGACTTGCTCCGGGCTCTCGCCAAATACAGCGAGAGCCGCAAGGGTCTCCGCTATCTGCTCCACCTGGAACTAACTAAACCCGAGCGGCAGTGGCACAAGAAGGCCCTCGCGCTGGTCGACGCCCAACTCACACGCACCAAAGCCGGTGGTGGTGGTGACATTGCTCGGGCGAGCCCATCCCCTGCCGCAGTCGAACCTCCGCCTCCCGCGCAGCCATCGGGCACCGCCACCACCACGCCTTTGCCGCCGACGAGGCAGGCCTCTGCTCCTGCAGCTCGATCCGAGTCTGTGACAAAGGCGAGGACGGCCGATGGGCCTGCGGACTCCCCTGCGATCACCAACCTCAGGTCAAGAAGTGCTAGAGTGCCGCCTGGCCCCCAGCAGACGAGTCACCGCGCTATCTCAGCCGCGCCTCTGCCGCGGTCTCATGCCTCCACGCCGTCAGCGTCGCTCCAGCCGGAGACCACGCCACCAGCTCCTCCGCTCCGGCCTCTTCCATCTGCCACCGTCACGTCGCCATTGCCGATCAAGCCGTCAGCGTCTCCCATCGCCATCGTGCCTGCGCCAAGGCCTGTGACATCAACTGCCGAGTCTGCGTCGTCACCGCGTTGGGTCCCGCTGTTCGGAGTCGGAGTGTCCACGCAGGAGATGTCGACCAACGGGCAAGCTGTGCTGTTGCCGCTCCCCACGAGACTCTACTCGTTCGAGGGCGACGCCAGCAGCTTGGCGTTTGTGCGCACGGCCGCGGCGTACGCCAAGCCCTTGCACAACGACCTCACGTGGCGATTCAGCCGCGAGGCTCTCCGGGCGGTGCGCCTCATCATGACGCCTGATCCCACACTCGATCCCGGCCTCATCAGCGCCGCCTGCCTGCTGATGCCCCTGTTCCGCCCGCAAGGCGGTGCGTCCGTCGAGGACCTGGCGATCAGGCATTGCGTCGGTCTGGGCATGGTGCTCGGCACGGCTATGACGGACCTGAATCGACAGCGGCTCGAGCAGCTGGGGTGGATGTCGAGGCGCAAGTTCTCCAGCACGACCGCAGGAGCAGCGCCAAACGCAGCGACCTCGACGGCGTTCCAGATCTTCGCCGAGGCCTTCGCCATGGCCAGTCATCTCCTCCGCGTCCAGCCCAGCACGTCGCAACGCAACGGCGCCGAAGTCGGCGCGGACGCCGCGCCCAAGAGCACCTTCCACAACAGCCAGGCCGCAGCCTTGTACAGCATCCTCGAGCTCACGTCCTCGCTGGCCAAGATCTTCAACGAGGACCCCATCCCTTGAACTTAATGCGCTATCTTGAATGCGTGTTTGTACAGTCAACATGTGTGCCCTCGAGGCTTAGGGCGTTGGTTTGAAGAAAGAGAGCAGACTGGACTGTCGGCCTTTGAGAGGCGGCTTTCCCTGTTCCTCCACCTTGGGCTGCTGCTGCTGCGTCTTTGCCTGTGGTTGTCTGGCCTTCTTCTTCTCTCTCTGTCTGCCCTTCTTGTTGGCCTTGTCTGCCTTCTCCTCCACGTCGTCGATCGGTCGCTTCTTGGGACTGGCCCCATCGCCTCTCGTCGGTGATGTTGTGGTCGGCGTGGGCAAAGGCGGCAGACTCTCGCTGGCGGGAGGAGCGGGCCAGCAAGGGCTCAGCCCGCTAGCGTTGAACTCCACGTGGATTGCGGCGCTCTCGATCTCCGCGCAGCACTCGGACTTGATCTCCTCTTCACACACACACACACGCCGCGTTGTTGGTGGGTAAGGGCGCCAACGCAGCGAGAGCGGCAAGATTTAGGTCCGAGTGATTCGCACCAAGGAAGCTAGAGGGGAACGCGGTCGACTGGCGCTCATCGCTCTCTGTGAAGGTGATGAACAGCTCCCTCTTTGCTCTCGTCATCGCCACTGCCCATGCTCAATGAGGTGAGGGAAGGAGAGATCGAAATGAACGTTGGGCGCGGTGTATGATACCATAGAGGAGCCGGCGTTCCTCCTCGATGCCTTCCTCTTTGGCCTTGCGGCTAGGCAGCACGCCTTCGTTGCACCTGGCCACAAAGACTGAGGCCGCCGCCGTGAGTGTGTGAGATCCATACACGCAGCAACGCATTGCTGAGGGCACAACACGGGGTGTGCACGAACCGATGGGCCATTCCAGGCCCTTGGCCTTGTGGATGGTCATGAGAGCCACGGCCTCTCTCGCCTTCAATTGTTGCTGCTCGCTCGCGCTGCGAGATAAGATACGTGTGCCGAGTCTGTGTAAGCAATGCACCAGTGCGTGGGTGCGTGGCGTGCGTGGCGTGCGTACCTGCTGTCGTCATTGTTCTTGTCCCAGCCGATCGAGTCGATGAATTCCCTGATGTGGCCTGTGCCGCTGGACTCTGCACTCTGGAAGGAGTTGGCAAGCGTCACCAGCTCGCTCACGTTCTGCTCCTTGGCTCGAGCTCCTTCCTCTGGGTCCTCCGAATCCTCACGTACATCGTCCATCGCCTTCTCCTTGGCTCCATTCGGCTCTGCTTCGATCGCCTCGTCTGTCTTCTTGACGTCTTGTTGAAGTGACTTCTCCATCTCCTCCTTCTCCTTCTTGTTCCTCTTGTTGAGCCGCTCATCGAGCTTGCGTAGATGCCCGCGGTAGTTGACGTCGCCATCGAGGATGTACGCGATGGCGCCTTGCAGCGCCTCGGGGCCTCCTCCAGCTTGCTTCTGCAGTTCGTGGATCAGATCCAGGAATCGGACGAGCGACTTTGCCGCGTGGCCGGCGTCGCCGCTGCTGACGATGCGCTGGCACGCCGTGTGATACGACTCGTCCCTCAACTTCTTGATACTCTTTACGGCCTTCTCCCCCAGACCGCGTCTGGGCACATTGAGGACACTGATCGTAATCGTCACGCGTATCTAGGTTGGTGATCTCATCTAGGCATGGATAGGAAGGGGAAGCGTGCACTTACCGCATGAACGCGCGATCGTCGTGTTGGTCAACGGCGAGCGTCAGGTAGGCCAGCACGTCGCGTATCTCTTCCCTCTCGCCCAGGCTCTTCTCGCCCATCACAAAGAACGGAATCCCCGCCCTGTACGCCACGCGCGCGCGCGGGAGCGGCGGCACGGTGAGCTTCGAGCGCCAGCGGAGCGTTCAGATAGCAGCACAAGATGTACTCTTGCAGTCGGCTCTTCACGGCCTTGACGACGAACTGACTTCGGTAGAGCACAGCGACGTCGGCCGCAGGGACTTGGCTCGCGTGCAGAAGAAGTATCTTCCTGATGGGTAGAGCTGTGCGTTGAGCGAGCCATCCACACACTTGCGCGGAGGCTTCTGCTTGGAGGAGAGAGGGAGGGAGGGCTCAACTTCGTAATGGCCTGGGCTTCATCGGCATCGCTCGCGCACCGCACGATCTGCACTGGGTCGCCGGCGAGGTTGTAGCTCTTGATCTCCTTCTGCTCTCTCGACTCGTTGTGCTATGGGCACGCGCGGAGCAAGGGTCAGCGGTGTGTGCAATGCGGTGCGTGCATGCACGGTGGAGAGCGAGACCTCGATGAGCGAAGCAGCTGCCTCGGTGATGCGTTGGGTGCATCTGAAGTTCTGGCCCAGATGAATGCGCCGCGGAGGCCTCGACGGAGGGAAGTGTAGTTGGAGCTCTCTGATGTATCTGGGCTCGCTTCCCTGTGTCGATGCGAAGTCAGTTAGCCAGCACCAGTGGTTTGGGTGTGACGGAGAGGAGGGACCTGGAATCCAAAGATGCACTGATCGTCATCGCCGACCACAGTGAGGCGGCCAGAGTCGTCGCCCAGGAGCTTGCACACCAGCTCGAGCTGCTTGCAGTTGGTGTCCTGATGTGGAGCTTGCACTGTCACCATTGCACGCTCGCTCGCATTGACCAACGGTGAGAGGGATCCATGTACGAACCTGGAACTCATCGACGAGTATGTAGCGATACTGCCTCCTGTGCTGCTCCAGCGTCTCGGGAGACTCCTCCCACAGTCTCAGTGCGCTGTTGATCATGTCCGCAAAGTCGATCTGTCGGTGCCAACGTCGTGCAGAAGAGGATGTCAATCGACTGCACGCTCACGCCGCGCCGCGCACGCCACGCACTTGATGCACGTCATGCATGTATGCAGGGAAGGACGGACGCGCCTTGTGCTTCTTGCTCAGCATGTCCTCGTAGCCGGCCAACACGTAGTTGTACTCGCCGGTGTACTCGCTCGGCTTGTTGCCCTTGAGTCTGGCTATGTTGAGCCAGTTCTGCATCTCCTTGAGCTGCGGATGGTAGTCCCCCTTAGCGGCCGTCTGCTTGCCTTTCAGCGCGTCGTACTCCTTCAGCAGCTTGTTGACGTCCTCTGCGCACGGCGTTGCGTTGTGTGGCGTTGCATTGCGCTTAGCTGAGTCAGTGAGACCTCGCGCACGCCGGCAACGGGTGCGCGCACCTGTTGGCTCTGGCTGCACACGCTGACGTCCTCCAGCTTGCGGAGCCTCCTGTCCTCCCTGATGAGACGCAAGCAGAACGAGTGAATGGTACACGCCCACACGCTCTCCCTCCCCTGGCGCATGCTGGCGACCCTCTGCCTCAGCTCCCGCGCGGCCGCCCCTGTGAACGTGAGCGCCAGGATGCTCCTGGCGTCCACACCTGTACCAGCAATGGACCATCATCGTGGTGAGACGAGGGCAGTGGTGAGACGTAGAGCAGAGAGAGGCACAACGAACCGTGGGTGAGCAGGTGAGCGATGCGGGCGCAGAGGATGCTCGTCTTGCCGCTCCCCGCAGCGGCAATGATGGCCAGCGGTACTTCTGGGTCGGCGTGGATGGCTGCCAGCTGCTGCTCTGTGTAGCTCACCTGCTGCTGCGTGCTGCGACCAGTACGCCCACACAGCCGTGCATCAACAAATTCAAGTTAAGTTCTAAATCTGAAGATCTAGAAAGAGAGATTGGGTGGGACACTGACCTCCTGGCAGTGACGGTGGTGGTGGCGGATGAGGAGGGTTCAGGCGCTTCCATGGCGCAAGTGGAATGGATCTACGACTCGCCCCCTTGCCACTTGCTTGGCGACGCGTTTTGTTTTCGTCACCCTTGACCCAACAGTTGCGAGAATTGTCTTTTCCTCTTTTTTCCTTCTGTGTGACTAGCCAACATGTTTGCAGCTTTTCACAATGCAGCCACACTGCCTCCCTCCCCTCCCATCAACTGGTCCTACAATGGTCTTACAATGGTTCAATTGAGGATAACTTTTTCTCTAACCATCCAACATGGGAGACATTATTTGAGGAATGTGTGCATGTTTGAGCAAATGCAAGCAGGACATGCATGCAGGTTAGACTATCTGCCCTCAGATGAGGGCGAGAGGAGACAGTGGGGTTGGCTGATCTAGGCTGCAGTGGGGTCGAGCACTTGGCCGATGAAGAGCGGGCACTGGAGGAGTGTGTTGTAGATCACGAACACGAACGGCCGGTCCACCACGAACTCCACCACGGGCGTAGGCATCATGACCGCGCATCTGGTCAGGACCACAGCGGTGGCAGCGGCAGCCTCGGTGCCCTCCTCGTTGACCTCGACAAAGGCCTTGTGGAACACGTTGCCGATCCTCAGCTGCCTGTCGTGCGTGCAGGCGCGCGCGAGGTACACAGCGTGAGCCAACGTGCAACTGTGCGCGTGAGGGCGAGGATGAGCGCCAACGTACTCTGGCGAGGAGTCGGCGGCCACCATGGGGCTGAAGTCGGCCTCGGCCGTGAAGGGCGCCTCGATGCCCATCGCCTTCAGGATGTCCGACAGCTCCACCTCGTGCTCGAACTTGAAGCGCGGAAGCTTGATGTTGACTTCGGCCTGACGCAGCTCGCGCTGCCTGCTGTCGATCTTGCTCAGGCTCTTCTCCGACACCAGCTGCATCGTCACGCATCAGCGCGCCGTCGCGATGTCACGCGTCAGCGCGTGCATTCAGTCAGAACTCTGCGCGAGCGCACGCACGCACACAAATGAAGTTACGTACAGCCTCGAGCGCGGCAGGCGAGTTCTCGTGCGGCAGCATCACCAGCATCACCACCTGGTGGCCCTTGTAGGGCAGCTGCACCATGGCGTGATCGTCGAAAGCGGCGTGGCGCGTCTTGAGTTTGTTCTGCTCCATCATCTTGACTGTCTTGGTGCCGCCGTTGCCCAGCAGGTGGAAGTCGCGGTCGTGCGTGTTGCTCGCCTTGAAGGCGTGCTCCCACTTGCCCTTGAAGTAGACAGCGTTGGTGATCACCAGCGGCACGTCCGATCGGATTGACCTGCACACACGCACGCGCACATCGGCGTCGTGTGAGTGTTGGCGCCAACGAGGACGAGAGAGAGAGAGAGGCATGCGTGGCGTACCCGCCAGGGAGCAGGTCCCTGATCTTGTGCTTGGTCTTCTCCTCGACCCACGCGTTGATGAGCTGCCGCGACTGCTCCGGCTGGCCGGCGAAGTCGAGGTTGCGCGCCTCGGACAGGAGCTCCTGCGCGCGCTTGACGTACTCGGGGTGGACCTTGAAGTCGTTGGCCACCCACAGCGCATTGGCCACCGCCAGCTCCACTCCCTGCGCCTGGTTGAGCTGCGCCGCGGCGTCATCGAGAGAGATTTTAGAGATTAGTTTGATGAACTAAAAATGATGAAATTCAAGAGATGAGACGGACGTACGGCGGTGATGAGGGAGCGGACGTCGTGGTGCAGCTTGTGAGCGTCGTGTTCGGGCGGGTAGCCCACGGCCTGCCTGAGCTGCGCCGCGGTCTTGCCCTCTGCCGCGCCCTCGAGCGCGAGCGCGAGCGCCGTGGACACGCTGAAGGGCGACACGAACACGTTGGCGCCGGTGGTCTTCTCGGCAGCCGCTGCGCGGCCAAACAGCCGTGCGGCGAACGGGAGGCCGAGCTGGCCCGCCCTCATCGCTGCGCTCTGGTCGATCTCTTGCGGGTTCATTTCTGTGCTCTTCGGTTTGGTTGTGTGTGGAGTGTGTGTGACTTGTGCGCTCTGGGGCGTTGTTGTACACTGGCCAGCACACAGCCCGCAGTGTTAGCTTTATACGTGTGTGTCCACACCACGAGAAGGGCGAGCGCTGCTGTATTGGACGAGCCCGACGGTCACCTCGGGCTCCTCCCACAGACGAAAGCGCTGAAGCCCATTTTGCTGACGTCAGCAATCCATGGATCGCTCAACCCTGAACGTGCCTCTTCGCTCTCGACAGCCCGCTGGAGCAAGCCACGCCCTGCAAACGCAAGACACGCAAGACGCAGCGGCAGAGGGCGATAGTGATGGCCTGTCCAATGGGACACATTAGGCGGTGGCTGATGACCGAGTGGTGGAAATTTTAGGTCGCCAGTGTCGTCTCTTGGGCGAAACACCGCCGGGTTTGGGACAAAGCAGCGACCCAGAGCTCTCACTCACGCACTACACACACAGTGGCACGCACGCACAACACGCGCGATAACGGAATGGAGATCGACAAGCTGTTTGGGGTGAAGGGCAAGGTGGTGCTGGTCACTGGCGGCGGGCGGGGCATCGGCCTCATGATCGCCCACGGCTTCGTGCGCAACGGCGCCACCGTCTACATCGCCTCCCGCTCCAAAAAGGTTGTAACATTTAATTTA
>CDFA01019815.1:0-15791 GCA_000826305.1 Acanthamoeba healyi
GTGCGTGCGTGCGTGCGTGCGTGCGTGCGTGCGTGCGTGCGTGCGTGCGTGCGTGCGTGATGAAGGGTGTAGTACGCACCTGTGAGATGCAGTAGGTGAGACCGAAGACGGACATTGAGATGCCGATGTCGAGCGGACCCCATCCGAACTTGTACTCGAGGTAGAGCACAAAGACCGCGATCAGTCCCTCCTCGGCCAGGAACATCAGGAAATACGTGAGCGCTGCACAGCACCGCATCACGACGAAGGCGACGGGCACAGTCAGTCAGTCGGTAATCGCTGGCGAGGTTGGGGGCTAGCGCCAGCGGGGGAGAGGGAGCAGGCCTCACCTACGCCCAGGGCGAGCCGGCTCTCGAGCAGCATCAGGAACGACCTCAGCGGGTTGAGGTGTCTCCACTGCCAGGGCGACTTCTCCTCGCTCTTGGACTCGACCATGACGAACCCCACGAAGACGATGTTGAGCGTGACCAGGAGCACTGCCACCAACAGCGGAATCGCCAGATCAAACTGCGCACGCACACGCACCACCGCACACACACACACACACACGACGAGAGAACGCGTTAACTACCGCTACAGGTCGCTTGAGTGTTCAAGCAAGAGGTGATCAGCACCTCGCCAAGGTAGCCGGCCACCGTAGGGCCTGCCATGAACCCCAGGCCCATCGCAATGCCTGGAGATAATAGAGACACCATCAACACTAGATTAGTGACGTCCCAACAGAACGAGCAGGAGGGGAGGAAGAGGAAGCCAGGGGTATTACCGAGAGCGCCAAAGTTCTTGGAGCGGTCCTCGGGTCGACTGACGTCGGCGATGTAGGCATAGCCGGCAGTGTAGAATCCCGAGCACGCCCCGCCGATGGCGCGCGTGGCGTAGAGCGGCCACACGCCGATCCCGAGTACCGGCGCCGCAGCCAGGGCGCCCATGTCGATGCCGAATCCCACCTGTCCGGCGCGATCAACACAACGCGTCATCAGCAATTTAGGTCCGAGTTCATCAGGCCGCCATCGTAGGTGGAGAACGTACGAGGGAGATGAGGAGGCACGGCACACGGCCCCAGCGATCCGAGATGAGACCCAGCAGTGCCGCCGTGATCAGAGTGGCGCCCGCGTTGATGGCCGAGAGGTAGGCCTGCAGCGACGAGGCCGCGCTCACGTCCCCATCGCACAGTTCGGTCACCACCTACGACCACCAGCACGCAACATTCCGCTGTTGGTCACCCACATTCCGTCCCAGAGAAATACAAAAAGAAATGATAAGGTAAAATATAGAGAAAAGCAACATGAAGGGGACGGGGGGAGGGGACGGTACGAGGGGGATCATGGCGTAGGAGTAGGAGTAGGCGAGCATGTAGAGGAAGAAGGAGAAAAATATGTACATGATGTTGGGTCTCCTCCACGTCTCGGCCATTCGGTAAAACGCCAGTGTCTCCCTCCACCCTCCCTCCCCGGTCATCACCGGTGTCGTCTTCTTCAGCTCGGCCGGCACTGCAGTGTCTCGCTCGCTGTGCGACAGGATGGGCCGCCAATCTTCGTCCTGAATCAATCCTCGCGTGTGCTCCATATCGTCCTCCCCGCCCGCGCCGGACCGCCTGATGAACGGACCGCCGTGCCTCTCCACCTCATCACCATCTTCATCATCTCCATCAGGGCGACGGACCTGGTGCTGTCGTCCGTCACCTTGCATGCTCTTGTCTCGCTCTTCTTCCTCCTATCTACCACACTTGGTGGCAGCGCTGTGTGGGTTGAGGAAGAAGAGAGAGCAAGACAAGGGCATGCGCATTGGTGGCGAAGGAGCGTCGGCTACATGTCGATTGGTGCACGGCTTTTATTTTTGTGGCCGAGAGCACCACGACTGGTGCAGGCTATGCCACCGCTCCTTTATCATCAAACACTCCTCAGACTTTTCGCCTGTGATGGCGGTGCAGGGTGTGGTGGTGGCGGTGACACCGCATCATCCTCTCACCTCACACAGGCCTCTCCTCGCCATGTCGGACCTAACGATCACCAGAGAGAGAAAAAGAAGGAAATAAAAGGAAAAGAGTGATACAGAGAAAATAAAAGAAAACTTTTTGGCAAAGTAAGAAAAACAGTAATTAACTCCGTAGTGATGGAGATGGACGACGTGGGTGCTCCGCAGCAGCCCCCTCTTGGAGGCCAAGCCGCCGCCTGCTGTCCGCTATGTCCTCCGGCGAGGCCGCACGCAACCCGCTTGGCAGAAGGAGTCGCGATCGATGAGAGCATGGCGCGATTTTTCGGGATTTCAGGAGACCTCTGGCTGGGTTGGCCTCTCTGCACTGCCCACCTCCTCGAGTACCGCTCAGTAGCAGCAGCAGCAGCAGCAGGGGGAGCAGCTCAAGCCGCCGCCTCCACCACCACCGCCACCGCAGTGGCAGCGCCTCAACAGGCCGACGCCGGAGGAGAGATGAACGAAGAAGCGATGAAGACGACGGACGACCGGCCGGCAGCCGAGGCCGAGCCCACACGACGCAAGCGACGACGAAAAGCAGCTGCAGAGAGGCAGCAGCAACAGCAGATGGAGGAGAAGACCGGCGCCTCCAGCAACACAGCTCACAAGAGCAAGACGGCGCCGCTCGACGCCGTGCCGCTGCAGCCGATCGGCGTGTTCGAGTCGTGCTTCCCCGAGCGTCACGGCACGCCGCGGCAGGGCCTGCTCGTGCCCTCGTCGCGCGGCCGGCTCACGCTGCGGCGGTCCGAGGCGATGACCAACCCGCGCGAGGCGCTGGTCGGGCTGGAGGGCTTCTCGCACGTGTGGCTCGTCTTCCTCTTCCACAACAACGCTGGCAACCCGCACAACAAGATACACCCGCCACGCCTGGGCGGGCGCAAGCTGGGCATGCTGGCGACGCGCACGCCGCACCGGCCGTGCCCCGTGGGGCTGAGCGTGGCGCGCGTCGAGTCGATCGAGGGCGACACACTTCATCTGGCCGGCGTGGACCTGGTCAACAACACGCCCGTGCTCGACGTCAAGCCCTACATTGCGCGCTACGACGCGCACCCCGACGCCCTCACGGCCGACTGGCTCGCCGAGACGGACAACCACGAGACGAGCGACGCGGCGGCGGCGGCCGCCGAGCAAGCGAGCGGGAGCAGTGATAGCGGCGGCGGCGGATACAGGCAGCTGAGAGTGGAGATGACGGAGGAGGCGGTGGAGAGCCTGCGACGCAACGCCGACGCGCTGCGCTTCTTCAAGGGCGACTGGGAGCGCGCGCGGCGGTGCATCGAGGAGGTGCTCGCGCTCGACATCCGCACGCTGCACATGAAGCGGCGACACAAGGAGGGCACCTACGGCGTGTCGATCGACGTGATGAACGTCTCCTTCGTGGTCAACGCCGAGAGCGGCCTGTGCACGGTGCAACGGATCGACTTGTGGCCCGAGAGCTACGACCACCACGACTTTGGCGAGGTCAAGCGACTGCGCGTCGGTCGAGCGACCGACCAACCACCACCGGCCTAGCCCTGTGCCCCGCCCCACACATGCAAGGGCGGCGTCAGCCCGGCCATTGAGCAGGTGTTGCTCTACCGTTATCTCTGTCTGGATCTCTGCTTCTTTGCACAAACGCACCAGTTCCTGTGCGATGGGTTATTCTCTTCCGTGGAAATGGCAGTAGAAACCTCGGAGTTTAAAAGAAGCAACGTTGGCCTGCGACGCTAGACGTCGTGAAGCCAGCTCACGGAGTTCAGTTATACACCGAAAGTCCGTTTGGTGTGCAACGGCAAGACTCTGTTGGCCT
Source organism: Acanthamoeba healyi (assembly GCA_000826305.1). Lineage (NCBI taxonomy): Eukaryota > Discosea > Longamoebia > Acanthamoebidae > Acanthamoeba > Acanthamoeba healyi. The sequence continues at coordinate 3,755 of CDFA01019815.1, forward strand.
CAGCACGCTGCTTCCGTATTGGCAGCTGATTACATCGTAACCAGACGAGAATATGTGGGAGAAGCGTGTGACGTGGTTCTTCTACAACGACAACCAAACCGTGTATTCACGCCCCTTCACAGTGCGAGCGAGTACATCGACGCCATCTGCAGGACAATGGCATGGGAGGAGCCTGCTGACTGCAGCCAGTACCGTCTCTACCTACTCAAGAAAAAGCTTATCCTGAGTGGTTACAAGCATCGTAAGGTACGCTGGTTTGGTAGAGCGCTCTCACATTGGACCTTGTGTTTGCGTGCTCATCATCAACTGCAATTCTCATGTCATCAGCTCGACCTGAAGGTTATCAACTTTACTCCGCCCGAGGTTAACATCCTACTACTGCCCATGCTCGAAGAGTGTCGTAAGGATGTCGAAGGTCGCAAGTGGGTCAAATTCTGGATGCTTCCTCGCGACCCCACGACCTTCTCGCGGTTCAAGAAGAAGACCCAGGAGGAGCCCGCCCCCAAAACACGCATCGGCCCCGCACGCCGCCCCTTGCACGAGGTGAGTCCGAGGACTAACACCAACCCTGCTCTTCCCGTCAAGCTGTGAGTCAGTTCGACCGTCGAGGTCACTGTTGTGGGGAACACAACGGCATCAATAAAAGAGAGCTTCTCTTCTCCAACGCTTGCCTCTGCGTGTCGCTGTCCCACGCGCTATGTAAGCGAGTAAGAGAGCTCGACGACGGTCCTCAAGACGATCTCAGGAGGAGGAAGAGGCAGAGGAGGAGAGGCTGCCGGGTTGGGCCGTCTTCCACTCCACGATCTCGGGGTGCTGTGAGCTCAGCTGGTGCATCACGTCATCGAATCCTAGCTCTCGCGCCAGATCGTACCTGGTCAACAGTCAGCAGCACGTCAGGTAAGGTCAGACAACGCCGAGCACGAAGGAGAGAGGCGGGGGGAGGGAGGCATGATGTGCGTACGCAATGAACTTGTCGGAGATGGCGACGAGGAACTTCTTGCAGTTGCCCGTGAGGGCCTGCCGCTGGCCGTCGGCCTTGAAGCGGTGCACGACGTCGGCATAGAGCGAGGAGTCGTAGGGCAGGTGCTGCCACAGCTCCTCCACGAAGCCCGCATGGCCCGACACCATCACGTGCTGGTACACAGCCGGCAGCCACTCGCTGTACACAAGCACGAGAGAGTTAGCTCATGCGATGCTCTCGGTGCGCAACGGGCAGCGACAGCACATCGCAGCGCGCGTACTTGAGTCGGTGGAGGTCGTAGGCACGAGCGAGGGTGATGCCCTCGCGGATGGGACGCAGGCCCATGGTCTTGCGCGCCTCGGCCTGGGTCAGGCCCACCAGCCGCACCTCCGGACCCAGCTGCAGCTGCACACCGACGAGCGAGGCCCATGCCAGGCACTGCGACGCCGTGCTATCAACACGCAGAGAGAGGATGCCACGTTAGTATGCGTGCGCGATGCGTGGTGGTGGTAAGTGGTGTGTAGTATGTACTTGAATGAGCGTTCTTTGACGTAGTTGTCCGAGGCATCGAGGTGGTGCCCCATGGCCTCGCTGAGCGCGGCGCGCCACACCAGCGAACCCCACGACGCCTTGGCCTTCTCTGTCGCCTCCAGTGCCTGCCGTCCCCGATCGTAGTCACGGTGAGTGGCACACTGCGCATGGCAAAACCACCACCGCGATCGCACAACAACGCGGTACCTGATTGCTGAGGAAGTCGCCCATCTCGTGATGCATGTTGAACGCGAGGAACATCATCATGATCTTCTCCTTGTCGCCAGAGTGGAACGACATGAGGTACTTGCTGATGGCCATCCGGAACTCGAGCGAGTCCACGTGCGTGCCTCGGTACGCGCTTCGCATCAACAGCTGCGCCGCGACAGAACAGCAGAGGTCAGTGTGAGCGTCAGTGAACGAGGCGTCGCCACACGGACCTGTTCGAACTGGTCGTATTGCATGAGGATGTCGAGCAGGTAGCGAAGCTGATCGTAGGCCTTGATGCCGGTCAACAGTCGCACGAGCAGCTTGAAGGCTCTGGCTTCGACATAGGTCGTCACGCGCTCCTTCACCAGATGGAGCACCATCTCCGAGCCGTGCAGATTGCAAGCCAGAGCGAAGCAGTGATGCGCTCGCACCAACAGCTCAACCTACACACGCACGCGCATGTTAGACACACTGCCCGTGTGCACATCACACCAGCTCCCACACGACACACATGCGCGCGCATACCTCGCACTCGTGCGGTATCTGGTCCTTGTTCTTGTTGATAAGGTAGACCAGTCGGTTGCCGACCTCGCCCGGATCCTTGGACAGGTTGACGAACTGGGCAAAGTCGTCGTCCGACCACGCCGGGTCGATGCCAGTCTGCGATTCGCTGGCATCGCCGCCGCCTCCCTCTCTCGATGATGCGCTCAGCGGCGACGCCTTGTACGTGCCGAGACTGCCCACGCGGCGCCCGCCTCGGGCCTGGCCCTGCACGGCCTTGAAGTACGAATCCGCGATGTGCACTGCCACCTGTGTGCGTCCAAAGTGTGTGGGTGTGAGCGAGAGCCAAGAGGGAGACTCAGAGCGGGAGAGAGCAGGCAGCCACCTTGGCGTAATTGAGCTGGTAGTGGGTGATGAAGGCCTCGATGAGCGGGAAGAGGGGCTTGCCGTTGAGCAGCAGGAAGAGAAGCAGGTTGTAGGGGTCCTTGACGTCGATGTCGCTGAACGGAAGCGAGAGCTGCACCGCGACCTTGTACTGCACCACGATCTTCTCCGCGTGTTGCCTGTGTTAAGATAAGAGAGAAGTCAGATTTTGATCTATCATCCGAGCGGCGTGATGGAGGTGATCGAGACGGTACCGGCAGTGTTGAACGAGTGTAGCCATCCACTCGAGCACCTTCTGCATGCCGGTCGTGCCCGAGCCGCTGCCCATAGCCTCGGCAAAGTCCGTGCGGCCGTAGAACTTGATCTTGAGCAAATCCACGATTTCTGATTCACATCATGAATGCCGTGAGAGGGCTGCGCTGAGCGCAAGTGCGCGCGTAGTGTATGTGAGAGAGAGAGGTACTGGTGGGTAGAGAGCTGACGGAAGCGGATCCGTCGGCGATGGCGTTCATTGCGCGCACGATCATCAAATCTCTGCCCTCCAGATTGAACTGTTTGCCTGTAGATGTGCGGTTATGCTGTGAGCGCAAGTGCATGCATGAGGGAGGCTAACAAGAGGAATGGAGGTGTACGTACAGATGCTGGCAGCCTTCTCGAGCTTGCCTTCATTTATCAGCTTGCCCACGATTTCGTCGAGCAGACTTTCTTCGATGCCCTCCTCGCCAATCTCCCGCGACCCGTCACTGTGCACAGGCATAGCCAGTCCGCGTTGAACTTGAGCACAGAGCTGAGGCTTGTGAATGGGGAGGGGAATGATGTGTATCCATACCCAGATTCGGTAGTGATGCCGAGCAGGAGGACGCGGTTCTCGAGCTCCTGGATGAACTCGGGCGTGATGGGGCGGGTGGCCCAGCCCTGCGTGGCCCACTCGGGCGGCTTGACGTCGACCGACACACGGCGGAGGAAGGCGACCGCAAAGTCCAACAACAGCGCCTGCTCGCTCACGTTCTGTGGCACACTCGTGGGGGATCGCGTGTAAGGCTTCAATGAAGGCGTGTCGCGTGAGACCAGAGAGCCGCCCAAGGTACCTTGCGCAAGCGTCGCGCGTCGTCAGCGTGGTGAAGGAAGAATCGAGCCACTGTGGCTGGCGCCCACTCGGTTTGCTCGGCGATACGATGGCACTCCTGTCAGGGCAGGCCATCATTGTGAGTAAGTTCGGCGTCACCGTGTGCGGGTGTGAATCCCACGCGAGCGCGGCCGTAGTGTCGCACCTTCCAAAGCTTGATGCGCTCCTGCTCGAGCTCCCACAGGCCGGCCTTCTTGTAGTGCTCGACCTTGCCCAGGACCTCCTTCTCGGTGACCCACGACCGCATCTCTTTGCCCTCCTCGCCCTGGTTTGGTGAGCCTTTGTCAGTACAACACTCGCTCACTCACTCTGGGGGTAAGGGCGTACATCAGAGACGAACTCGCGAGCCAGTGCAAAGTGACCGCCGGCCAGGAGGGCGTGAACGACGTCCTCCCGCTTGCCCTTGAGCATGCGGAAGGGCAGGCTCGCCGAGCGCAGGATTCCAAAGTGCTTGTGAAGCCGCTTGTACTCCTCCGACACGTCTGGTCAGCGAACGGACGGATAAGGCCGAGGCGAGTGAGACATAACACCTTGACATAAGCGAGCAAGTGAAGGACGACGTCGTACTTGCTTGAGCGGCGAGTGAGAGAAGCTGCCACTGCTCGTAGCCAGATGGCGCCTTCTCGAGCAAGGCGTCCAAGAGGCTCAGGCCGAGGCCTCGCCACCACTCTGGAGAGGGACTCGCAGATTAGGCGCCTTCACGCTCCATGCGATTTGAAGCAGAGCGGGAGAGAGAGCGTACGTGAGGGGGCGATGGAGGCCGACGATGGCAGCAGGGACACGAATTGGTGAAGGTGCAGCCCGGCGTCTGTGAAGCGGTACTGCGCAAAGGCCTGGAGCGTGGAAGGAGAGTTAAGCCATGGACATCCAACGACACAAAGAAGACAAGGACGGAGGCGGGGACGTACCTGGTGGAAAAGCACGTATTCGAGGAAGGTGCCCTGCGGGTCAAAGATCAAGAGGCCTCGCTGCAGGATGAGGTAGCGACCTTCGTCCACCATCCACTTGGCCGCCGAGCCCAGGTCATCCTGAGACGACATGAGATGAGCAACCCCAGATCGCGCAGCAGCGATGTGGCACAGCAAATGCAGGCAAGCAACAGATAAACACACACCACACAACGGCGCGTACCAGGTTCCATTCCTCGGGGTTCTGTCGCACGACAGGCAGCGTCTTGGGCGTGGAGACGGAGATCTTCTTGCCGCCGGCGTTATCGCTCTTCTTCAACGACAACGACTTGTGTGCGATCAATCTCGAAGCCGACGCCAGCAGCCTGCGCATGGTGGTAAGAGAGGTTTGTGCGGTGCGTGTCGTGTTGTTGCGCGGGGGAGGAACGACGTACCAAGCGACGAGGCATCGGACCTCGTACAAGTCATCACCGCTGGGTTTGTCGCACGCTGCCAACACCGCCAACAGCGGTCGACCATGGCTCACCGCACCAGCCAGCAGGCGTGACGACGCTCGAGCGCCCTCTTTCTGAGCGAGCAGCACCAGATCCCAGAAACCATCCTAGTAACCGCCGTGCGTGTTAGTTCAGCGTGCGTGAGGGCGTATAGGGCGGGCAAACGTACCTCTGTCGAACCTCTAGGATTGGTCTTGGCCAGCTGCGCGAGCACGAGCACCAGGTGCGCGCCCACTGCTGGGTCCGCGAACTGAGTGCGCGCGACTTGCAGTGGAATGTCAGGCGGGTAGCCGCCTCGCTGCGACTCGAACAGGAACGTGATCCAGTCTCCTGCCTGCGCCAACTGCTCCAGGTACCTGACATTGATAAACCCGAGTGTTAGCATGTCCGCCATGGCAGTGTCAGCCGAGTGCGAGAAGCAATCAATACCATGTGGAGATGGCGAGTCCGTGTTCTTGGCAGAAGGCGACCACGAGCTCCCACACCTTGCCCGAGCCTTCGCCTGGAGTCACGGGCGTGTCCCTCCCCTTCTCTGCATCGATTCGACGATGATAGAGCTGCGGCGGCAGAGTGTCAGACTGAAGTCAGGATTCCGACTGCCCAGTCAAGAAGGGATATGTACCGTCTTGCTCGCATCGACGAGGAGGGACAGCGCTTTGGCGCAGTTGTCCTTGGCCGTGAGATTCATGAACATGTCCACGAGAAGCGAGTGCGCCGGCGGCTTCGGCGTCGTGTGGCGGATGATACGCGTCGCGGCATGCGCGTCGATCGCCAGGTCATCCGATGGTAGACCACAGAGCTGCAGGAAGCACGTGCTCGCGCCTGTTTGCAATGCATATAAGTCATAAGCTCGTCGTGCACCTCAATCAAGACGGCAAAGGTACCTGCAATGGCCTTCTCGCCTGCATGACGAAGCGCCACAACACGAGCGTACTTGCGCAGATACCGCTCCTGTGCACGTGTGGCACGTTGAGAACACCAAGGAGGATGCCCACACGCTACACGTGCTTTGACACAAGGAGTGTACCTCATCGGGAGAGACGGGGATGATGCCCTCGGCGTCGGGCATGCGCTCGCGGAGCGGGCGAGTGAAGAAGGACACGGGCAAGGCCGCGGGGACGATGTAGGGCGCGAGGAGCGGGGACGACAGGGCCTCCTTGACGGCGTAGAGCATGCGGTGGAAGGCGTGGAAGGGCTGGGCCTGGGCCAGGTAGTAGTGAACGTCGAGCGAGTCTTCCCACACCTCGCCGTCCGAGGATGTGCGATCGTTGACGGCCTTACGGAAACTTGGCAGCTCGGTCCTGCCGGGCGCCGTGCATAGGACGTCTCGCGCGGCAAAGGGCGTCGTCTCAGAGAGGAGCTCCACCAGCGTGACATCGCCCTTGCCCGATTCCAGATCTGCAACCGCCTTCGAGGTGAGTCACACACGCACACGACACGCACACGGACAGAGGCTAAAGAGGAGCAAGCTTAACCTCGCGAGATCTCCTCGGCATCCTCTTCGTCGTGCTGGTGTTGAGACCGTTCGGAGGGAGGAACAGGAAACAGGGCCTGTTGTAGTGTCGGGTACCCAGAGAGAGCTGCACGCATACGCCGCGGCTCAGTGACACCGAAAGCGACGGACTAGGACAACAGCAGCAGCAGGCCTGAGAGATGGTGCACCTCGATAGAGCAGGTGGGTGTCGACGGAATAGCGGCCGTCTTTGACGTCGTCGTCGAGTATGGCCTGGACTCCCTCAGGGGCGTAGGCGAGGGTGCCCAACACCGTCAGCAGCTCGCCCTCCTTGAGCAGGTCGTTCAACATGACATCCCTCTGAGAGCGCCGACGACGACATGCGATGTGAGTGTTCGAATACATACATACGTAAAGAAGTGGGGGAAGCGTACGTCACGCAGGAAGGCGGCATTGGCGAGTGACAGCTGACCCAGATCGGAGTGAAGGCGGAAGAGGATGAAGAGGTCGAGCCAGCGCGGTACCTCCGGCAGGTGAGAGGTGAGCGCGCGGGCTTCGTCTTCGGTCAGTGCCAGCTGGTAATTGCGCACGAAACACACCAGCAGCGGGCCCAGTCCCTGCTCCGCGCACAGCGTGACCATTTCCCGCTCGATCGCGTGCACTTCAACGTCGGTCAGGTAACCACCCTGGAGCCGAACAGACGAACGGTCAGTCGCGCCAGGGCTGGCAATCGCCAAGCTAGGTATGAGGCGAGGTACCTCGGCCTCGGCGCTCGTGGCCGTGACCGCGGCGACTTCGGTCGAGTTGGTGTCCGCATCAGCCTCGTCGCCGTCGTCCTCTTCGAGGGAGCGCGGGCGCGGAGGCGGTGAGAAGAGCTGACCCGTCTTGCACAAGCGAATCAGCAGAGCAGGGACGTTGCGCTTCTCCTCGCTCAGGAACAGCCCGTGTCTGGCCAGCTCGTTCACGGCGAGATCGTTCTGTTTGTTGGTGTTGATTAGCGCGACCGGGTCCTGCGCATCGAGGAAGGGCAGTGGGCAGTGTACCATAAACTCCGTGCCCAAGGGGAGTGCTTCCTCGATGGCTTTGACCAGCGGAGCGGGGTCGTAGTCCTTCGAGGGCACGCCCGGAAGGAACCTGCGCAGCACCTGCGCCTCAACTGTGGTTAGTGTCCACGGCACGGTAGACTTGCAGCTGCAAGACCTCATGCGACATCTGTACCTTGGTGAGGCGCGCCGGCTGGTTGTGGGTCACAGCGTAGGTAATGGAGGCGGCGAGGCCATCCGATCCGCCGGGGGTGGCGTCCTTCTCGACGAGGATGCGATCGCGGGTGCGTTGGTCCCAGTCGAGCGCCCACGCCAGCGAGAACTGCACGTAGCCGCTGCCACCGCCGGGATTGTCATCAGGCTTGTGAGCCGTGTCCACCATCGGCGGCAGAGCGATCTCCCACCTGCAACACCACATGATGAGCTCAATCGACACCAATGCGCACACTGGCTTGTCATCGCTTTGCTGACTACGTGCCGTTCCCACTTGTCGCTGCTGTGTCGGGCAGGGGACTCGGCAGGCGTCAGGGTGCCAGTGATGCGGAATCCGTAGAGAGCTGCTGAATGGGGCAGGATGTCATCGATGTCGTCCGCGCGCCGCAGCAGCTCCACGGACTGAGCGGTCGCCGCGCTCTCGGGCATCTGTGTCGATCAGACGTTGATCAGCAGCGTGCACCATCAGAGATTCTCACACGGAGAGAGGGAGGGAGAGAGGGCGCACCAGAGCAAAGCTGGCCAGAGTGGGGTGGCGGGAAGACGAGCGCGAGATGTACTCAAGCGAATAGTAAGGGTTTGGATAGAGTCGCTCGAGCTTCTTGGCAAACGTGATGGTCTCGAGCTCCGCTGCGCGCACGGTGAGACGAGCGGCAACACAGATACACTACGCACGCTGCCAGTCTGGGACGTACCAGGGGACCAGATGGAGGAGGGCAGGGCGTCCAGCAAGCGAGTGCGAACCGAGCGCCGGGTCGTGTGGAGGGCCAGAAGGCGGAGGTGTGCATCCGCATTCTCGCCCATGGTGAGCAGGATCCGTCTAGCCAATTCGACCTTGCCGGGGACACAGAGACGACGTCGAGTGAGTATGTCAAGCGGAGAGAGGAAGAGAGAAGAGAGGTACCTGGTCCTGGCACACGGCCTGATAGACGAGGGCGAAGCCGATCTTCTTGAAGTAGGCAAAGTAGCCGCCTGGCGGGCGCGGCTTGTTGGCGTGCCGCAGTTGAAGGTACGCGACCGCACGCGACACCGCACTGGTCAGCAGTGCCTCCTTGACCACCTCGGCGTCTTGCATGCGCTGTCGGCACACACATGCGCATGGTGTGAGTGACGCACACCAGGGACGACGAATCGCCAGTGCTGCACACTTTGCTTGAAGTACCTCCCAACGCTCCTCGAATCCGCCGAAGCCGATGTGGCCGTCGAGCACTTCATTCCACAGCCTGGCGTTGAGCTTGAGCTTGCCGGACGTACGCAGAGCATCGGTGGAGTCGTCAGAGACGGGATGGCCCGACGGAAGGAACAGCGACCGAGGCTTGATCTTCCTCGCCTTGTCACTCTTCTTGCTGTCCTCCATCTCCTGCACGACACAGTTGTCATGAACACGCACGCGCGAGTGCGGTGTGTTGTGTTGCGCTGTGATGGCAATCGTGCGCTCGTACCTGGTCGATGGACAGAGAGAGGTTGGGTCGGGCACCAACGAGGTGGGAGTCGCGGAGCGTCTCGAGAATGCGGGAGAACTCGAGCAGCTGCTCCATTTCGTCTCCGTCGGCGGGGGCATTGGCGCCGTGCACCTTCGCCGCCTTGTCCTTGATGATGTCACTGATAAAGTGCATACCTGCCCGACGTACGACACATCACACGCAATCGTCGGTTGACATCAACAACGCTCTGGAGGGAGAGGGACATGCATACCGATCTGAAGGAGCGAGTGAGCAAACTCGTGATCGGTGGTCGGCTGCAGCTCATCGGCGAAGCGAGCGAGCAGGCGCCCGGCAGGGAGTTGCTGCATGGGACTGAGCGAGTTGAGGGCGGATTGGACGACGTTGATCTGACGGTAGCGCACGCCCAGCTCCAAGGCATGGAGCGGCAGTGCAGCCATATCCCATCCGTTGATGCGACACAGCTTGTCCGCCAACATTGCGTTGCCTACACCCGTGTGTGCACATCGCATGAGCGTGTGTCGTGTGGCATGTGTCACACGCTTGGACGAGGAAGGGAACAGTACCGCCCATGATCATGTTGTGAAGAAGTCGATCCTGCGTCTGGCCCACGATGAGCGAGAAGAGACCGTCGCTTCGCAGTACATACCACGAATCGTCTGCCTCGCGCAGCACGACGCCGGGCTCTCGCTTGCCCTCCCACAGCTTGACGCCGCTCTTGCGCTCGTAGACGACGATGTTCCTGCGCTTGAGTTGCGCGGCTCCGCGCTGGGTGCTGACGATGCCGCTGTTGGTAAGGGGAGTGCCGTTCTCAGCGCCGTCTGCAGTGCCATTGTCGTCGGTGGCTTCCATCTCGACAATCACGCAGGCAGGGCTCACAGTGAGCATCGGTGCCGTAGTGGCCGTCGCTCCGTCCTCCCGGCCATTGCCGCCCACTGACCACACGCGCGCGCGGTGCTGCTCCGAGTCCTCAGACCAGTCCTGCCATTGCGCGTTCGTTAGAGTCTCGTCTCGTCTCGGTTGCCAGCACAGCCAAGGACTGCAGTGCGTACCTTGTCAGCGGACGTGAGCCTAGAGAGAGTGGGAGGCGACGTTGCGGCAACGAAGGGTGAGACGCCGCCTCCGTCGTAGGTGAAGGAGCCATAGCGCAACATTGGCGAATCAAAAGCCGAATACGAGTTCTGCCGCGAGGGAGTCGAGGTCAACGTGCGCTGCCGAGGAGTCGCCGAACTGGTCACCGTGAACCCATTCAGCTCCAATCCATCTTCAGCAAGAAGCATCTATTAGCGCAATGGTCGCAGTCTAGACTGTGAAGTGCGATGAGGACGGGGTGGACGTACCGGTGCCCACGTTGTCGGAGCGCCAGCCAGAGACCCAACCCGCGCCACCCGGTGTGGAAGCGGCGGATTCGACGCCGCTCATGTCATCGAGCCAGTGGAGGCCGCGAGGGAGCGCGCCGGATGCGGCGCTCACCGAGTCCGACGCTCCACGGCCGGCACCCGCTGCTGCGAACATCGAATGAGAAGCTGCCACGGACAAGGAATACCGCGAAGGCGGAGGCGCAGAGGTAGCTTGGTAGTCGACTAGCGCCGCCGCCGGATGATTCTGAGCGACCATGAACACATGGTGAGGCTGACGCACAATAGAGTCACGCATGATACAAGAATGCGGTCGAGAGTGGTGGGGAGGTTGACGCACGACGGCGAACGGGAACTGGCGGAAGTAGTGGTCCAGCTGCGCGGCGAGTATCTTGCCCGATGCGTCGCTAATGCATATCCATTCGCCGTCGGCTGAGATGGCGATCCGCTTGAAGTCGCCATCCGTGGCAGTGGCATCTGTAGGATGAGGATGCGGACGGTCAGCCAACGCCATGTTACCAAGAGAGCACCGGATATCAGGTCACAGAGGCAAGGATCAGGTACCGGCTTGGAACTGGTGCTTCCTATGGTACGAGGGCAGGTCGATGAGTGCTCGCTTGGCGCCGGATATGTCCCACAAATCAACGTGCCCGCTCGACTTGAGGGCAAAGATCCACTGCCCTAGACAGGCAAAGTGGACGTAGGCTGCGCCAAGAGCGAACCTGTGCCACGAACGTGTGTGTGTGTGTGGTAAGAATCCAACGCTGTGTTTGGTCATGCGAGCGTTTAAGAGCCGCCAGGCAAAGAGCAGGCACCTTCGTGTGAGGTTGATGCTGAGAGCTCCACGCTGGGCAGACAGCGAAAGGACGATCGCGGTCTGTTGCACAACGAGCAGCACGCTGTCAAAGGCCTTGATCGTGCTCATGAACTCGATCGTCTCACCCTCCACGGCTGTGTATGAAGGCACGATCGTGGACATTGTCTCATTAGATCAGGAAGGATTGATGTGCAATGCGTAGTGAGGATGCGCCGTACGAGGAGCGGTGGAACGCTTCGAATTGAGCAGCTGTTTGAGCTGCTTCAAGCTCACTTCGGCATAGGGAATCGACGGTCGATTGCTGTCTGTGTGTTCACAAGCGTGCACATCGTCAGCATCAGTGTCACCATCGTGATCATCAGGTCTGTGTTTGAGGGATTCGATCTCAAACACGCACCCTGCGGCGTCTCGACGTGCTGCACGGTGGGGAGGAAGGCGCGGGGCGTGACGGCGAGGTCGAGCTGTGCCGGGAGCGGCAGCAGGTGGCACGCATGGTGCGCAAAGGGCTCGGGCACCTGGTACGCCCACAGGCTGCCCTTGGAGTCCGTCACCAGCAGCACGCTCAGCCCTCGGCCCTCGCTCGCGCCCACCAACGG
>CDFA01019816.1:0-10329 GCA_000826305.1 Acanthamoeba healyi
AGCGAGCAGGCGCTGTTGTTGGACTTTGCGGTCGCCTTCCTCCGCCGTGTGTCGGTCGACGTCAAGCCGCCCGAGTGGGCCACGCAGGGCTGGGCCACCCGCCCCATCACGCCCGAGTTCATCCAGGAGCTCGAGAACCGCGTCCTCCTGCTCGGCATCACTACCGAATCTGGGTATGGATACACATCATTCCCCTCCCCATTCACAAGCCTCAGCTCTGTGCTCAAGTTCAACGCGGACTGGCTATGCCTGTGCACAGTGACGGGTCGCGGGAGATTGGCGAGGAGGGCATCGAAGAAAGTCTGCTCGACGAAATCGTGGGCAAGCTGATAAATGAAGGCAAGCTCGAGAAGGCTGCCAGCATCTGTACGTACACCTCCATTCCTCTTGTTAGCCTCCCTCATGCATGCACTTGCGCTCACAGCATAACCGCACATCTACAGGCAAACAGTTCAATCTGGAGGGCAGAGATTTGATGATCGTGCGCGCAATGAACGCCATCGCCGACGGATCCGCTTCCGTCAGCTCTCTACCCACCAGTACCTCTCTCTCTCACATACACTACGCGCGCACTTGCGCTCAGCGCAGCCCTCTCACGGCATTCATGATGTGAATCAGAAATCGTGGATTTGCTCAAGATCAAGTTCTACGGCCGCACGGACTTTGCCGAGGCTATGGGCAGCGGCTCGGGCACGACCGGCATGCAGAAGGTGCTCGAGTGGATGGCTACACTCGTTCAACACTGCCGGTACCGTCTCGATCACCTCCATCACGCCGCTCGGATGATAGATCAAAATCTGACTTCTCTCTTATCTTAACACAGGCAACACGCGGAGAAGATCGTGGTGCAGTACAAGGTCGCGGTGCAGCTCTCGCTTCCGTTCAGCGACATCGACGTCAAGGACCCCTACAACCTGCTTCTCTTCCTGCTGCTCAACGGCAAGCCCCTCTTCCCGCTCATCGAGGCCTTCATCACCCACTACCAGCTCAATTACGCCAAGGTGGCTGCCTGCTCTCTCCCGCTCTGAGTCTCCCTCTTGGCTCTCGCTCACACCCACACACTTTGGACGCACACAGGTGGCAGTGCACATCGCGGATTCGTACTTCAAGGCCGTGCAGGGCCAGGCCCGAGGCGGGCGCCGCGTGGGCAGTCTCGGCACGTACAAGGCGTCGCCGCTGAGCGCATCATCGAGAGAGGGAGGCGGCGGCGATGCCAGCGAATCGCAGACTGGCATCGACCCGGCGTGGTCGGACGACGACTTTGCCCAGTTCGTCAACCTGTCCAAGGATCCGGGCGAGGTCGGCAACCGACTGGTCTACCTTATCAACAAGAACAAGGACCAGATACCGCACGAGTGCGAGGTATGCGCGCGCATGTGTGTCGTGTGGGAGCTGGTGTGATGTGCACACGGGCAGTGTGTCTAACATGCGCGTGCGTGTGTAGGTTGAGCTGTTGGTGCGAGCGCATCACTGCTTCGCTCTGGCTTGCAATCTGCACGGCTCGGAGATGGTGCTCCATCTGGTGAAGGAGCGCGTGACGACCTATGTCGAAGCCAGAGCCTTCAAGCTGCTCGTGCGACTGTTGACCGGCATCAAGGCCTACGATCAGCTTCGCTACCTGCTCGACATCCTCATGCAATACGACCAGTTCGAACAGGTCCGTGTGGCGACGCCTCGTTCACTGACGCTCACACTGACCTCTGCTGTTCTGTCGCGGCGCAGCTGTTGATGCGAAGCGCGTACCGAGGCACGCACGTGGACTCGCTCGAGTTCCGGATGGCCATCAGCAAGTACCTCATGTCGTTCCACTCTGGCGACAAGGAGAAGATCATGATGATGTTCCTCGCGTTCAACATGCATCACGAGATGGGCGACTTCCTCAGCAATCAGGTACCGCGTTGTTGTGCGATCGCGGTGGTGGTTTTGCCATGCGCAGTGTGCCACTCACCGTGACTACGATCGGGGACGGCAGGCACTGGAGGCGACAGAGAAGGCCAAGGCGTCGTGGGGTTCGCTGGTGTGGCGCGCCGCGCTCAGCGAGGCCATGGGGCACCACCTCGATGCCTCGGACAACTACGTCAAAGAACGCTCATTCAAGTACATACTACACACCACTTACCACCACCACGCATCGCGCACGCATACTAACGTGGCATCCTCTCTCTGCGTGTTGATAGCACGGCGTCGCAGTGCCTGGCATGGGCCTCGCTCGTCGGTGTGCAGCTGCAGCTGGGTCCGGAGGTGCGGCTGGTGGGCCTGACCCAGGCCGAGGCGCGCAAGACCATGGGCCTGCGTCCCATCCGCGAGGGCATCACCCTCGCTCGTGCCTACGACCTCCACCGACTCAAGTACGCGCGCTGCGATGTGCTGTCGCTGCCCGTTGCGCACCGAGAGCATCGCATGAGCTAACTCTCTCGTGCTTGTGTACAGCGAGTGGCTGCCGGCTGTGTACCAGCACGTGATGGTGTCGGGCCATGCGGGCTTCGTGGAGGAGCTGTGGCAGCACCTGCCCTACGACTCCTCGCTCTATGCCGACGTCGTGCACCGCTTCAAGGCCGACGGCCAGCGGCAGGCCCTCACGGGCAACTGCAAGAAGTTCCTCGTCGCCATCTCCGACAAGTTCATTGCGTACGCACATCATGCCTCCCTCCCCCCGCCTCTCTCCTTCGTGCTCGGCGTTGTCTGACCTTACCTGACGTGCTGCTGACTGTTGACCAGGTACGATCTGGCGCGAGAGCTAGGATTCGATGACGTGATGCACCAGCTGAGCTCACAGCACCCCGAGATCGTGGAGTGGAAGACGGCCCAACCCGGCAGCCTCTCCTCCTCTGCCTCTTCCTCCTCCTGAGATCGTCTTGAGGACCGTCGTCGAGCTCTCTTACTCGCTTACATAGCGCGTGGGACAGCGACACGCAGAGGCAAGCGTTGGAGAAGAGAAGCTCTCTTTTATTGATGCCGTTGTGTTCCCCACAACAGTGACCTCGACGGTCGAACTGACTCACAGCTTGACGGGAAGAGCAGGGTTGGTGTTAGTCCTCGGACTCACCTCGTGCAAGGGGCGGCGTGCGGGGCCGATGCGTGTTTTGGGGGCGGGCTCCTCCTGGGTCTTCTTCTTGAACCGCGAGAAGGTCGTGGGGTCGCGAGGAAGCATCCAGAATTTGACCCACTTGCGACCTTCGACATCCTTACGACACTCTTCGAGCATGGGCAGTAGTAGGATGTTAACCTCGGGCGGAGTAAAGTTGATAACCTTCAGGTCGAGCTGATGACATGAGAATTGCAGTTGATGATGAGCACGCAAACACAAGGTCCAATGTGAGAGCGCTCTACCAAACCAGCGTACCTTACGATGCTTGTAACCACTCAGGATAAGCTTTTTCTTGAGTAGGTAGAGACGGTACTGGCTGCAGTCAGCAGGCTCCTCCCATGCCATTGTCCTGCAGATGGCGTCGATGTACTCGCTCGCACTGTGAAGGGGCGTGAATACACGGTTTGGTTGTCGTTGTAGAAGAACCACGTCACACGCTTCTCCCACATATTCTCGTCTGGTTACGATGTAATCAGCTGCCAATACGGAAGCAGCGTGCTGAGGCCAACAGAGTCTTGCCGTTGCACACCAAACGGACTTTCGGTGTATAACTGAACTCCGTGAGCTGGCTTCACGACGTCTAGCGTCGCAGGCCAACGTTGCTTCTTTTAAACTCCGAGGTTTCTACTGCCATTTCCACGGAAGAGAATAACCCATCGCACAGGAACTGGTGCGTTTGTGCAAAGAAGCAGAGATCCAGACAGAGATAACGGTAGAGCAACACCTGCTCAATGGCCGGGCTGACGCCGCCCTTGCATGTGTGGGGCGGGGCACAGGGCTAGGCCGGTGGTGGTTGGTCGGTCGCTCGACCGACGCGCAGTCGCTTGACCTCGCCAAAGTCGTGGTGGTCGTAGCTCTCGGGCCACAAGTCGATCCGTTGCACCGTGCACAGGCCGCTCTCGGCGTTGACCACGAAGGAGACGTTCATCACGTCGATCGACACGCCGTAGGTGCCCTCCTTGTGTCGCCGCTTCATGTGCAGCGTGCGGATGTCGAGCGCGAGCACCTCCTCGATGCACCGCCGCGCGCGCTCCCAGTCGCCCTTGAAGAAGCGCAGCGCGTCGGCGTTGCGTCGCAGGCTCTCCACCGCCTCCTCCGTCATCTCCACTCTCAGCTGCCTGTATCCGCCGCCGCCGCTATCACTGCTCCCGCTCGCTTGCTCGGCGGCCGCCGCCGCCGCGTCGCTCGTCTCGTGGTTGTCCGTCTCGGCGAGCCAGTCGGCCGTGAGGGCGTCGGGGTGCGCGTCGTAGCGCGCAATGTAGGGCTTGACGTCGAGCACGGGCGTGTTGTTGACCAGGTCCACGCCGGCCAGATGAAGTGTGTCGCCCTCGATCGACTCGACGCGCGCCACGCTCAGCCCCACGGGGCACGGCCGGTGCGGCGTGCGCGTCGCCAGCATGCCCAGCTTGCGCCCGCCCAGGCGTGGCGGGTGTATCTTGTTGTGCGGGTTGCCAGCGTTGTTGTGGAAGAGGAAGACGAGCCACACGTGCGAGAAGCCCTCCAGCCCGACCAGCGCCTCGCGCGGGTTGGTCATCGCCTCGGACCGCCGCAGCGTGAGCCGGCCGCGCGACGAGGGCACGAGCAGGCCCTGCCGCGGCGTGCCGTGACGCTCGGGGAAGCACGACTCGAACACGCCGATCGGCTGCAGCGGCACGGCGTCGAGCGGCGCCGTCTTGCTCTTGTGAGCTGTGTTGCTGGAGGCGCCGGTCTTCTCCTCCATCTGCTGTTGCTGCTGCCTCTCTGCAGCTGCTTTTCGTCGTCGCTTGCGTCGTGTGGGCTCGGCCTCGGCTGCCGGCCGGTCGTCCGTCGTCTTCATCGCTTCTTCGTTCATCTCTCCTCCGGCGTCGGCCTGTTGAGGCGCTGCCACTGCGGTGGCGGTGGTGGTGGAGGCGGCGGCTTGAGCTGCTCCCCCTGCTGCTGCTGCTGCTGCTACTGAGCGGTACTCGAGGAGGTGGGCAGTGCAGAGAGGCCAACCCAGCCAGAGGTCTCCTGAAATCCCGAAAAATCGCGCCATGCTCTCATCGATCGCGACTCCTTCTGCCAAGCGGGTTGCGTGCGGCCTCGCCGGAGGACATAGCGGACAGCAGGCGGCGGCTTGGCCTCCAAGAGGGGGCTGCTGCGGAGCACCCACGTCGTCCATCTCCATCACTACGGAGTTAATTACTGTTTTTCTTACTTTGCCAAAAAGTTTTCTTTTATTTTCTCTGTATCACTCTTTTCCTTTTATTTCCTTCTTTTTCTCTCTCTGGTGATCGTTAGGTCCGACATGGCGAGGAGAGGCCTGTGTGAGGTGAGAGGATGATGCGGTGTCACCGCCACCACCACACCCTGCACCGCCATCACAGGCGAAAAGTCTGAGGAGTGTTTGATGATAAAGGAGCGGTGGCATAGCCTGCACCAGTCGTGGTGCTCTCGGCCACAAAAATAAAAGCCGTGCACCAATCGACATGTAGCCGACGCTCCTTCGCCACCAATGCGCATGCCCTTGTCTTGCTCTCTCTTCTTCCTCAACCCACACAGCGCTGCCACCAAGTGTGGTAGATAGGAGGAAGAAGAGCGAGACAAGAGCATGCAAGGTGACGGACGACAGCACCAGGTCCGTCGCCCTGATGGAGATGATGAAGATGGTGATGAGGTGGAGAGGCACGGCGGTCCGTTCATCAGGCGGTCCGGCGCGGGCGGGGAGGACGATATGGAGCACACGCGAGGATTGATTCAGGACGAAGATTGGCGGCCCATCCTGTCGCACAGCGAGCGAGACACTGCAGTGCCGGCCGAGCTGAAGAAGACGACACCGGTGATGACCGGGGAGGGAGGGTGGAGGGAGACACTGGCGTTTTACCGAATGGCCGAGACGTGGAGGAGACCCAACATCATGTACATATTTTTCTCCTTCTTCCTCTACATGCTCGCCTACTCCTACTCCTACGCCATGATCCCCCTCGTACCGTCCCCTCCCCCCGTCCCCTTCATGTTGCTTTTCTCTATATTTTACCTTATCATTTCTTTTTGTATTTCTCTGGGACGGAATGTGGGTGACCAACAGCGGAATGTTGCGTGCTGGTGGTCGTAGGTGGTGACCGAACTGTGCGATGGGGACGTGAGCGCGGCCTCGTCGCTGCAGGCCTACCTCTCGGCCATCAACGCGGGCGCCACTCTGATCACGGCGGCACTGCTGGGTCTCATCTCGGATCGCTGGGGCCGTGTGCCGTGCCTCCTCATCTCCCTCGTACGTTCTCCACCTACGATGGCGGCCTGATGAACTCGGACCTAAATTGCTGATGACGCGTTGTGTTGATCGCGCCGGACAGGTGGGATTCGGCATCGACATGGGCGCCCTGGCTGCGGCGCCGGTACTCGGGATCGGCGTGTGGCCGCTCTACGCCACGCGCGCCATCGGCGGGGCGTGCTCGGGATTCTACACTGCCGGCTATGCCTACATCGCCGACGTCAGTCGACCCGAGGACCGCTCCAAGAACTTTGGCGCTCTCGGTAATACCCCTGGCTTCCTCTTCCTCCCCTCCTGCTCGTTCTGTTGGGACGTCACTAATCTAGTGTTGATGGTGTCTCTATTATCTCCAGGCATTGCGATGGGCCTGGGGTTCATGGCAGGCCCTACGGTGGCCGGCTACCTTGGCGAGGTGCTGATCACCTCTTGCTTGAACACTCAAGCGACCTGTAGCGGTAGTTAACGCGTTCTCTCGTCGTGTGTGTGTGTGTGTGTGCGGTGGTGCGTGTGCGTGCGCAGTTTGATCTGGCGATTCCGCTGTTGGTGGCAGTGCTCCTGGTCACGCTCAACATCGTCTTCGTGGGGTTCGTCATGGTCGAGTCCAAGAGCGAGGAGAAGTCGCCCTGGCAGTGGAGACACCTCAACCCGCTGAGGTCGTTCCTGATGCTGCTCGAGAGCCGGCTCGCCCTGGGCGTAGGTGAGGCCTGCTCCCTCTCCCCCGCTGGCGCTAGCCCCCAACCTCGCCAGCGATTACCGACTGACTGACTGTGCCCGTCGCCTTCGTCGTGATGCGGTGCTGTGCAGCGCTCACGTATTTCCTGATGTTCCTGGCCGAGGAGGGACTGATCGCGGTCTTTGTGCTCTACCTCGAGTACAAGTTCGGATGGGGTCCGCTCGACATCGGCATCTCAATGTCCGTCTTCGGTCTCACCTACTGCATCTCACAGGTGCGTACTACACCCTTCATCACGCACGCACGCACGCACGCACGCACGCACGCACGCACGCACGCACGCACGCACGCACGCACGCACGCACGCACGCACGCACGCACGCACGCACGCACGCACGCACTTATGACGTGCATGCGCTCTGTGCATTCATAGGGAGTCTTGATTCGTTATCTCTTGCCGTGGCTTGGAGACCGCAAGACGCTGCTCCTCGCTATGTTCATAGACGCTGTACGCTCATGTGACCATCACGCACCTCTTGATCTCTCGCGCAATCCCTAACACTGACCGATTGATTCTCCCCGTGCCCGTGCTGCAGGTGAGCAGCTGGCCGTACGCGCTGGTGCCGAACGGGTGGTACCTGTATCCCATCATGATCTTCCGCAGCATCGCCTTCCTGGCCATGCCCGTGAGCAAGGGCATCATCTCCAAGCAGTACAGCGCTGCGCAACAGGGCGAGCTCATGGGCGTGCTCTCCGGACTCAAGACCATCACCGCCTTTGGCGGCGCGCTGGTCTACAACAACCTCTTCACCTACTACACCACCGGCGATCCCTGGCCCACCAAGGACCCCGGTACGCGCTCTCTCGCGCTCCGCGTCGTCTCGAGTGGTACTGCACTGATGCCTGCATTCACTGACTCTCGGCAAACGCTGCAGGCCTGGTGTACTACATCGCCGCGGGGAACTTCACCGTGGCCTTCCTGGCGTGCTGCCTCGTGTTCTGGCTCTTCCCCGATACCACCACGCGCACAGGCGCTGCGGTGATGGTGGTGGCTGAGGACAAGTGCTGGGAGAGCGACGCGAGCATCGACGGCGAGCGAATGCGCTCGGACATCGGACTGCTGGTCGGACACGAAGATCGCGTGATCGATGATGGTGGAGGCAGCGACGAAGCGCGCTGCCGCCACCAGCAGCCGCATCGAGGGCAGGTGTGACCGAACGTCCGCGTTGTTGGTTGACACCCACACACACCTCCAATGAATGTACATACGCTCCAATCCCACTCCGTGCCAGCGCGCGATGTCGCACGCACACTCGGCCGCTCGCTCGAGCGTCAGTCGATGGTCAGCGCTGCTTGCTGCCGCAGGTCGATCCGGCGCAGCGCGGCCTTGACGGCCTCCTCGAAGAGCAACGCCAGGTTGCACTGCGTGCGCGCGGAGAACGGTATGTAGCACGCCGCGCCCAGCTCCTTCGCCATGCTCCAAGCCTGGCCTCCACACACCGACGTCACCACCACAGCGGTCAGTCGCCGCGTGCGTGCGTGCGTGCGTGATGGCACATACCTCTTCCTCTGTGACACTGCGTGATTGCTGGTCCGGTGCGACGTCGAGCTTGGCACCTGCGAGGACGAAGGGGACGTCCGGGCAGTGATGCCTGATCTCGGGTACCCACTGCTCGATGGTGACGTGACGCCGCCAACCAAGGTCGTCAGCGCGACCAAGACGTGGTTAGTTGTTGGCCTCGTGCTCGAGCAGCGCCGTGGGAGAGTTGCTCGTACCAGGGACTTGACACGCTGGAAGGATCGAGGGTCGTTGCGGCTGAAGCACACGATGAACACGTCGGTCCCCGCATAGCAGAGTGGTCGCAGTGTCGCAGAGTCCTGGCGCAGTACGTGGTGTGTGGAGTGACATTTAGCTCCGAGGAGAGCACGAAGGAGTGGAGACACCGGGCACGGTCGGTACCTCTTGGCCCGAAGTGCCCCACAGGCTCAGCTTGACGCTCACACCGAGCATCTCCCTAGTCTCGCAGTAGTCGTCTGTGGCGGTAGAGGCGAGTGCGAGAGTCATGCGGTGAGCTATGTCCCAGCTGCAGCGAATTGAGGTGAGGAGAGAGTGCCGAACCGAACACGATGGACGTGAAGCCGTGCCGTGGGAAGGCGTACGACGGGCCCTTGGTGTATGATAGCAGCGCCTTGGACTTGCCCACGTCCTTGTCTCCCTGATATAACACATGACGAGCACCCCCACGCGTCAACTCCCTCGTCCCCCTTCACCATCTCATGCCTTGTATGTCCGGCGGCGGTACCACGACGACCACGTTGATGGCGTGGGTATGCTTCATGGCGAGGCAGGCCTCCAGGAGCTCCTTGTCCAGGTCCGGCGTGCCCAGCTCTGACGGCGGACGAGGAAGAAGAGGAAGCCGCTGCAGCGGAGGCCTTCCTCGCCCCTCTCAGCTCTTGCGGTGGCGACGACGCACTGCTTCGTTGCTCCCTGGCGCAGCTGAAGAGCGGGATGGAGATGGTCTTTGCCCTCAGCCTGCGTGGCTTGCTGCGCTTCCTCAAGTCCGCAGCGCTCATCATCGCTCCTGCCTGCAAGCCTCTTCGTTTTTATCGTTTGGTGGTTGCTTGCTGCACGCTACAATGAGCGAGGTGATATTGCTGTATCTGTGAGAGAGGTGATATTGCAGAGGTTACACAAGGCCAACAGTGCACCACCACCCAGCAAACCCTTGATCTACCGAAATTGCACAACGCTCAAACGACGCTGATTGGTCATCACTAAATAAACTCTTCCCTTTTAGTGGTCCGCCGAGTCAGACAAGAGTGATGTGAGTGAACGGGGCGTGAGAGTGTCTCGAGCTCTACTGCGAGAGGGAGGAGGTGGGTTCGTCCGACAAGGGGACGACGACGTCGACTTCGGAGCGCTTCTTGAGCAGCTTGACCTCCTCGGCCAGCCTCTTCAGCTCCGCCTTCACGTCCTCCTGATCTCTGCGCTCGCGCCCACCACCACCCGACGACACGTCAGTCTCATTCCATGTGTTGTGTGTGTGTCGTGCCTGTGCGGTTAAAGAGAGAGAGAGAGAGAAGGGGTACCGGACGACGTTGCGCAGCTTGATGGTGATGTCCTTGGTGCCGGCGAGGAGGGCGTCCTTGCGCTCGACAAACTCCTGGTCGCCAAAGAGTGACTGGAACTCCTGGTGGTACCGCAGCAGCGCCTGCGTCTCGTTGACCAGTTCCTTTCGCTCCTGCGCACGCGCGAGTACATCACATCACATCAGTGCGTGCGTGCGTGCGTGCGTGCGTGCGTGCGTGCGTGCGTGCGTGCGTGCGTGCGTGCGTGCG
>CDFA01019826.1:0-10225 GCA_000826305.1 Acanthamoeba healyi
GGAGGCATTGTTTTTGGCGCTCAAAGAATGCGCTTTTGGGCGAAGAACAGTGCAAGTGCAACAGGAATTCCAAATATGCTGGAACCCACTGCTGCAAAAGTGACTTCAAGAAATTGGCAACTGCAGGCAGTACACATCAAAAAGCACACACACAATTGGCCAGCCTGTGTGGAGATGAATGTGCCCTTTTTTGTGTGATAATGGGCCTCCATTGCATCAAACATGCAAAGATGGGATGCTGCAGTCCCATAGTGCCAACACCACAGGGGTGCAATTTTTCCAAGTCAGTTTCAGAGTGGTCTTGTTACTGCATCAAATAATAAATGAATTTTAAATTGGGTGCCATGGCCCCACGCCAAAAACAGGCTCCAAACCATACTGCCCCCTTTACTGTCGACAATTCGTTGGAAGATAAAAGATAGAAAAAGCCAAGCCAACAACATTTTTTTCTTTTCGTTCCAAACCCGAGGAGTACTGCCAGGCCACACAGTCCACATGGACGACCCGAAGCGGCCGCACGAGACGGAGGACGATGAGTGTCGCCAGCAGCCGAGCAAGATGCCGCGCCTGGAGCTGCGGGGAGACGACAGTAGCCTTGACGAGCCGTGGGCAGACTTCCCGTTCCCTGACGAACTCAAGGTGAGGCGCCTTGTGCGGCGCACACCTAGTTTGCGGTGGCTCACACTTCACGTTTCATTTTCACGTTGTGTGTGATGGGCGGGTTGGGGGGGCGACCGAACTCGGGCTCCAGCTGGAGGTGCTGTCGTGGCTGCCTATTCAGGACGTGGGCGCTTGCAGCTGCGTCAGCAAGAAGATGAACGTCCTCACCACCAAGGTGCCGCGCCTCCAACCACGCACAAGCATGCATCGCACCGCACGCACTCACGCACGCACGCAAACAGGAGCCGAGCTTGTGGCGCGTGCTGGCGCGACGTCGGTGGGGACACGGCAGCTTGGACGACGAGCTTCCAGATCACGTTGCTGCAGGTGCGCTGCGCCTGATGGCTACCGATCAGCACCATCAGGCTCTTTAATCCGACACTCTCTCTCTCTCTCGCGTGTGAACACGCACCACTAGACTTTGCTTGCGCATGGAGAGCCACCAGCGATGCGCGGACGAGATGCATACTAAGGTACCTCGCTCGCTGCTGCTGCATCAAGTCGAGACGCTGGCCAACTCGCGTACGTGGACGTACATCTGCAATAGACACACGTACTGCCGGGACTGGATGTTTGATCGCTACGCCCTCCAATCCATCGCCCTACCGCATTCGAATGACTACGTGATGGCCATGGAGTTTGTGGCTGAGGAAAACGTGATCATCATCGGCTACAACAGCGGCAGGATCACGATCTGGTACGCGATCGCGATGCGACATTGTGTGCGTTGATGACGGAGCCCCCGGTTGACTCTTATGCGATGAGACAGGGATGTGCACACGGGCGCTCTGGTCACAACCAGCTTCATACCAGCGATCCCACAAGCGTACGCCTCTGGGCTTCTGGGCTGCTGTGGTGAAGAAGGGCCTGTCAACAAGCTCACATTTCTTGCTGTCGTTGCACAGAGAGATGCGCAAGGTCACTGCGGGAAGCTTTCAGACCATGCTCATCCACAAGTTCAAGATCTTCACCGGCTTCCACGATGGGTGCGTCCTCTTCCCCCCCACCCCATCCCAAGCTGTGGGCAGCAATGGTGACACTTATGGCTCGGCTGCATTGTGCACAGCGTGGCAATACATACGATCAAGCGCGCTCGGCCGCAGCTTCACTACTTCATCGAGGCGTCTGCGTTTTTGAACTGTGCGTTCAACTCATCACTCCAATCCAGTCACGCCGTGCGGTGAGTGCCTGACACCACAATGCGCTGGGGTGGCCAAGGTATAGGTTATGCGGCGCAAGACGAGCCACGACCGGACGAGCCGAGACTGCCCTGGTTGGATGTCACGGTGGCTCTGTCGGCTTGCTCGGTGCGTGCGCGCTTCAGTGCGCGTCACCACACATGAGAGCTGCATTCTGGATGTGGCGTTGTGTGCTCACATTGCCTGGCCTGAACATGATGTGATGGCCAGCCTGTGGTGGCGTGCTTGCACGGTGGGGCACGCTGTCTGTTCTT
Organism: Acanthamoeba healyi; assembly: GCA_000826305.1. Taxonomy (NCBI): domain Eukaryota; phylum Discosea; order Longamoebia; family Acanthamoebidae; genus Acanthamoeba; species Acanthamoeba healyi. Next base: position 2,114 of record CDFA01019826.1, read on the forward strand.
GTTCGATGAGAACGCGAATGGAGACACTCGTTCCATGATCGCCTACCGCATCCGTCTGGGTACGCATCGTTCCAGTCGCTCCCCCGACTTGATCCATTCCCTTGCGGTGCGCCAACGCTTGCCACATGTACGTCGGCTGCACGTGATGCATGCAGGATGCAATACGGCCAGCGAGGTGAGCTTCGCTCTCGATACACTGGAACACCAGGGGCAGCCAGACGTCGTGCGCGTGGTCATGCTGGCCAAGGGCACGCGCATTCTGCACATCTACCACCTGACCAACGGCGGCAATCTGTTCCACCACTCCGGCGACGAAGGCGGGCGCTTGGAGACCGACCAGCGCGTGGAACACCGCATCATCGCACTGGGTTGGGTAAGTCTCCACGCTCAACATCATCACAGGATCACGCTTGCAGGCGTTTCACAATGGGGTGCGCGCAGGACGTCTCTTCTGTGACAGAGATCAAGGCGTCAGGCAACTTGGTCGCCCTTATAAGCCCTCTGGGAACTGTACAGTTTGCGCGCTTCACAACCACCACCGTGCTCCTACAGTGCTGATCGCTCTCTCCCTCTCTCTTCATTCTCGCTACAGCGCACCATCAATCTTTGCAACGAGAAGATCATCGAGTACCGCGAGCGGAGCCCCAGGTTTGATTAGTCTTAGCATGAGCGAACCCTTGAGTGTTCTGTTCTGATGGTGGCCATACCGACTTGATTGACAGCTTGCACGCCACGTGGGCGTTTGACAACGGCAAGCTGCTGGAGGTGGCCAGAGACTGCGAATTAAGTACGCACGCGCAAGCATCACAATGTCTCATGTGTACACTCGCATGCCTTAGATCTCGCTCATCACCGGATTGGTCTTAGTGCTGCACGACTTGATCAAAGGGAGTGTCGTGTTCAAGGTGTCCGACTTGGTCAACGTGAGCACCGTGACAGTCATTAAGCACCGCATGTACAAGTGTACGAGCCTCCGGACATCACGTCAGCCTCTGTCAGCAATGCTGACCTCAACTCTCACCCAACAGCACGCCTGCTGCTGTACAACAATGGAATGATGCGCTTGATCGACTTTGCGCCGTCCCAGTTGGCCCTGGAGCGCCAAGTTGCACGCTTTCAGTTGATGCTCGAGAGTGCATCTACATCAGGTACTGTCTCACGCACTTCGTTCCACGCACGTACGCTCAAGCACATACGCACGTGACAGACTCTGAGCAGGTCTTGTCACAAGTCCGAGACGATTGCACGGTCTATCTCATGCAACTGTTGCGCAAAGCCCACCTGGACGTACGCGAGCTCGATCTCAGCGTCCAAAAGGGGGACTTCATTACCGCGGAGGACTTGGGCCACAAACACCAAAGCCTCAGCATCGTCGTGGCCACCGGTACGACTTGCCCATCACCCTTGTCATTCGCTCTCTTCGTTGATGGCAAATGACTCACCCCTATCTGGCTATGCACGCAGCGCTGAGGGCGGCAGAGCAGGCGCTTGGCCTCATTAACTTTCAGGTGAGCTCGCATGCCGTCCACAGTCTCCGCAGGTCTCGCCCCTCCTCCGCTAGATCGAGCGCTCAAGTTACCAGCTCACCTGTGGATTGCGTGCAAACAGCAAACTGCAGCAGTTGAGTGTGGACGAGAGCGCGGTGATGGCCGATTACCTCCAAGTGCATGCTCTCGAGTTTATCATAGACGTGGACGACACACAGATGATGGTGTCCCACGACGGTGATTCGCCCAAAGAGCTGCAGGCTCAGCGCATGAGCCGCAGCACGCGATGGGCCCTGCGCGTGACGGAGCTGTGGCAGGCTGCCCAACAGTGCAATGCTCTGCTCGGGCACAACATCTCCTCCGATTGCTCGATCCTCAGTGCGTCCTCGTTCTTCGTTCAGCTCTTGAAGGTCCTTGTTGTAGAAACTGATCCTCACTTGAATGTGCACACCATCAGACCGGCGGCAGGCCTGCGTGATTGCTGTGGCAGACAGACTGCGCTCCCGATCCAAGCTGGAGATCGAGTCGCTGATGGCTCTGTTGCTAGATGATTGCAACGCGTGGCGCAGGGAGCATCCGCAGGGTCTGTGGGACGACTCTGCCTTGGCCCACGCACAGACGCTCGTCGATCTGCTGCACGTCCAAAAGCAGCACAACTACGTACGCGCCGCTCGCGCTGCGTGCCGCTCTCCTTCGCTCTTCTCTGACTCTTGCTTGCCAACCAGAAAGAGCCGTGGATTGCGCGTCCGGACCTGATGGTGGAGATCGGCGTCTTGAAGGCGAGCTTGCTTTATAGCATCAACGCGTACAACTTCAAGCAGCTGCGCCGCAACGTCGACTGCGAAGTGGACGCTCTCCACTCCCTCGAAGTCACGCGTGACAAACTGGCCGAGTTCACTGACCGGCACCGCCTCCAGGCGACTTACGGGTACGCGTACACGTTCGCGGCACTCAGCGTGCAGCCAGCTTCGACTGACCACGCTCACATCGCCCGGCTCTCTATCTCTCTCTCTCTCTCTCCTCTGGCCATCAACAGGTTGTCACAGGCAGAGCGAAACCTGGTGTCCGATCTGGTGGGCGAGGTGGCATCGCTCTTGAACGAGCACATAGCGCTCCGCGCCCACGAGTGCTGGCAGCAGATCACATGCGATTCACTCCATCTACCAGCCGACGAGTACGTGTGCCGAGGCTCAGTGACGCACCGATTGGCCGTTATTAACGTGCAGGCATCGCTCTCCGGACACACGACAGGGTGATCAAGTTGGCCACCACGTTCGTCGCGACGGTAGGCCAGTGCGACACCATCCTGGCCAGGCAACACAAAGAGATCGAACTGTACCCTCTGCTGAGAGTGACTGTCGTTTGCATGGAGCGTCTATGATCTCACCGCAATCGCCTCGTCGTGTGTGTGTGTGTGTGTTGTCAGACTCATCGAAGCGGTGCGCGATGCCGAGATGTGGGCAGGCTCTGACGTAGACCACCTCGACAGCGCAGGCCGCGTCGAAGAAGAACTGAAAAAGGCACAGGACCTCGAACATCGGCTCAAGAGCGCACAGTGGCAAACCCTACGCAAAGGTACTGTCTGCGTTTATGTTGCTCGAGCACACGCACACGCACACGCACACGCGCACGCGCACGCGCACTCACTCGTGCACAGCTCCTACAAGGCAAAGATTTGAGACAAGGAAGAAAGCCTTGGTGGAGAGTCTGGCTCTGTGGCGGCGACACGACCTGGTAGCTCTAGACAAGGAGCTGGACGAGACGAACGCATGGACCGCGCATCAGCGCCAGCGCATAGATGCCTTGCTCCTAGTCGGTGCAACATCGCCGAGTGCCGACATGGAAGAGATGCATCACGCGATCGATGAGATCTCCGCCCAGGTCCGCGAGAGGATGGCCCACCTCGCCGATCACAAGATTCGAGCCTGCGTACATTCCCTCAATCCACGCAAGCACCCTGCCTGGGTGCCTTTGCACGTCCGTGCTAACTGTGTCGCGTGCAGACGTGGTTTACCCTCGAGGGCAGAGCGATGCAGCGCATGGACGATACCGTCGCTAGTATGGAGCAGATCATCGCTGACACCTGCACACAGACTTGGACTCTTCGCCTGGTACGCATGCCCCACCATCAAAGCCACCTCAACTCCTCCTCTGATTACCACGAGTTCGTGTATGTGGACAGGAACACGCGGTCAAGGCTGCGCCCGACCTAGACCTCGAGGGCTTGATTGAGCATCACAAGACCTTCACCGCCGCCGTTCAGAACAAGCAGTGGCTTACTAATGAACTGCAGCTCCGGCTCGATCGTTTCACCAACGAAACGCTCATGGAGCTGGTGGCAGACAAGCTCGAGCGTGAGGTGGTGGGTCAGCTCACGCGGTTTACCGCGGCAGCCGAAGATATCGACACTCGGACCAAGAGTCCACGACAGTGTGGCGATTTGGACGTCGTGGCAGGCACGGGGCTACTTGATGAAGCCCACCAGGCCAAGGAGAGGGCCAAGGACGAGCTGCACAAGCTCCAGGCGCGCTACGCAGATCTGCAGTCGAGCCTGCGCCAGAGCTGTCAGGACCTGATGACGCACCTGACCTTTGTACGGACTCCATACCATCCTAACCTCGCCCGATCGCACTCATTTAACGACGTGTCGCGCCTCTCTAGGTTCTCAAGGCAGATGTCACCATCGGCATCGTTCTTCCACAGCTCAAGCGCGTGCTCATGGATCCACCACCAATGTCGGAGTTGCTGCTTAAGTACATGCCCTCCCTCGGCGTGCAGCAGTCGATGGCCATCACTAAGAGAGTTGCTCTGGGACGTGCAGGCTGAAGTGCATGGAAGATATATACAAGCTGAGCTTGACCGATGCTGTCTGGAGCGACGTGGAGGCCTTCCCCGACCTGACGAGCGTGAAGCGCACTCGAGCGCGCCTGGGGCTGGTCGAGGCCTCCATCAGCGAGATCAAGGCGCTCCTGCTAGCGTGCTACAACGATCGCCTGGTACCCATCACCGCCTGGGTGACCGACCAACTCGCGTTGATCGACCACGGAGGCGAAAGCGTTCCACCACCAAAGGTACCGCGTGCCAGGGAACATCTTCTCTCTCCCTCGCGCTCACACAACGCACGCACGCACGCACGCACGCACGCAAACAGGTAGGATTGGAGCAAGCCTATGATTATTTGGCAAGCATACAAGAGATGCGGGATGAATGCGCGACGTACAAGCTGGTACCTGGCTATCGCCACCTCAGCCTGCAGCCGCTCCTATCCGGCATAGACAAATGCAAACTCAAACGAGTCTTTGTGTGGTTTAGATGGCGCCCGAGATCAGCAGCTACCTATGCGATCAGATCAAACAGCTGGCCAGGCTGTTCTTCAATCACTACCTGGCCGCGATCCAAGCCAAGTACGCCCACCTGATCTTGCGATGTAGCTGGCTGGTGGTCCGCTAAGCCTTGCGTTGATGTCGTAGAGCGGAAGCTGCGCCGACGCTCTACAAGCTGGAGAGGCTCCGGAGACAACTTGAGAAGCAGCACAAGCAGTTCACGAGCTTATGCGGGTACGTCGTCATCGTCAATGAGGGCGATCACACAGAGGCCGTCTGTTCACACAAGTACGATCGTTGTCATGGTCATCAGACACTCGTTTGATGAGGAAGTGGAACAAGCGACCAGCCTACTGAACAGACTGATGGCGCAGCGGAGGAGCCACTCCCTCCTTCTCCCCACTGTGCGCTCTCTATGCCTCGCTAACTCGCATGCTTGGCTGACACACGGCCTGACCGCTCCTGAGCTCCTTCTCTGTATACAGCGCGAGCGTGTGATGGCTCTCCTGAATCATATCGAGAGCTACGGACTAATGGACTTTATGATGTACGCCTTCAATCGAGCACTCGCCTTCACCGACCGGCCTGGACGGCCTTCTAACGACGGACGTCCAGGCTCTATCACGAGATCCGACGGGCAATCTCCTCCGCCCGCCTCCTGTCCGATGAAACCAAGTTGCAGTTGGCGGAGCTCCAGGAGCAACTGTGCAACTTCGCCAGTGCGATGCTCTCGACTGATCTCGAGCAGACGGCGGATCCCGACCCCGACGGCCTGCATGCCACGTTGTTCCTGGCCCCGGACGACGACGCCCAAAACGTACGTCCACGCTCGCATTCGACATCGTAGATGCGCATTGTTGTCGTCTGTCTCAGACTAACACACAAACCAGTCCACACAGCTGGCTGGCTTCAAGAAAGTGCTTCAAAAGATCGAGGATTGGTGCGCCGGTGGACACTACATGTGCACCAGTTGTACGTACTTTCAACTCCGACCGATAGAGCGAGCACCAGCAAACTTACGATCACGCACACATCACCGCAAACGCACGCACCAGCTCGTCCAGAGAAGGCACAGGACTTCATCGACTGCCTCGAACGAGAGCGCACCAGGCTTGGTACAACCTGCACTGACACAGCGCGCCACAAGCCATGGCTGAACGCACTAACCCTCTCGCTGTGTGCATGATGTTCACGGCCTCTCTCCAGAGCGACATTGCCACGAGAAGGGATACATGGCCTTGGCCGAGCTGATACACGAGCTCAAGCCCAGGCTGTGCCAATTCGTGGAGCGAGGCGCCGATGAAGACTGTGCCATCGATGGCGATCAAGACGATAACCAAGCCGACGAAGAGGAGGAGGAAGAAGAGGAAGACTGTGACGATGCCGATGACGATGACGATGATGACGACATGGAGTGCTGCGACGACTGAAGAGATGGACGATGGACTTTGAGGTCGTGGATGGAGGCGCAGGCGAGAATGTAGCTGTGTAATCTCTCGGAGCTAAACTCCAAATGCTCGGCAAACCGTTTGGGCCTTGACCTCATGCGCAAGGGCCCCATGCGCTAAGAGAAAGAGTCACTTGCCTCATGTTGAACATGAATCATTACAGAGGGCTCAGCACGATGCGACCGGCGAGCTGGCCCTGCTTCATCTTCTCGAAGATGCCGTTGATGTCGTCGAGCGGCTGGGTCTGGATCTGGGCCTTGACCTTGCCCTTCGCCGCAATGTCCAAACACTCTTGCAGATCCAACCTGTGTGAATGCGTGTGCATCGCACGATGGTGAGCGTGATCGTTTGTGCGTGGTGCGTTGCGTCAGTTGGCCGTACCTGGTGCCCACGATGGAGCCTCTGATGGTGATCCTGTTGAGCACGACGTTGAAGATGTCTAGCGGGAACGTGGACGGCGGCAGCCCCACCAGGGCAACCGTGCCTCCGCGCCTTACGGTCGAGATCGCTTGCTGCAAGTGGGTACACAGAAGGATGATGAGCGGGAGTTGGTGCGTGCGCAGGGCTGCTACGGAGAGAGCGAACCTCGAACGCCTTGGGCGCGACGGCGGTGACGAGACAGCCGTGGGCGCCACCGACCTCCTTCCACACAACCTGACCGGGATCCTGCTTGGCCGCGTTGATCGTCATGTCCGCGCCCAGGTGCTTGGCCAAGTCGAGCGCGTGGTCGTGCACGTCGATCGCGATTGTGTTGAAGCCCATCGCCTTGGCGTACTGCAGGCCCACGTGGCCCAGTCCGCCGACGCCAAACACCACACACCACTGGCCGGGCCTCGTGTTGGTCTCCTTCAGGCCTGCAGGTGGGGCGCGAGTGTGGTGTGAGACACAGTCGCTGCACACTCACAGTGACAAAGAGTTAGGTACCCTTGTAGGTGGTGACTCCAGCGCAGAGGAGAGGCGCGGCCTCGATGTAGGACAGGCACTCGGGCAGGACGCCGACGTAGTTGGCCGGCGCGACGGTGTACTCGGCGTAGCCGCCGTGCACAGAGTAGCCCGTGTTCTGTTGCGTGTGGCACAGGGTCTCCCAGCCGGCGAGGCAGTGCTCGCAGTAGCCGCAGGCGCTGTGGAGCCACGGCACGCCGACGCGATCGCCCACCTTGAGGCGCTCCACTCCCGAGCCGATGGCCACCACCTCGCCCACGCCCTCGTGGCCGGGGATGAGCGGCAGGATGGGCTTCACCGGCCAATCGCCGTCAGCTGCGTGCAGGTCCGTGTGGCACACACCGCACGCATGCACCTGCGCACACGCACATCGTCACACAACACGTCCTAGCAATCGCCAGCATGCAAGGCAAGGAGGAGGTGGCAACGAACCTTGATGAGGACGTCGTCCTTGCCCGGCGTGGGGACGGGGACGTTCTTGATGACCAGCGGCGCACCAAACTTCTCCACGACGGCCGCGCGCATGGTCGTGGGTATGTTGGGGCGCGCGTGTGTCGCCAGGAACCGTTGCTGCTGCTGCTGGTAGTTGTTGTTGGGGGCGCCCACGGCAGGGCACCTCAGCGTGCGCGAGGAGGCGCTCAGGCCTGCCCTCATGCTGGCCGTGGACGTCGTCACTGCGTCGTTGTCAGTACACAGACGAGCAACGCATGTGCAGAGGATAGGAGAGCGCGCTGTCAGGAGGACGTACATCGCTGGGTGGCGGTCTTGCGCATGATGATGTTGAGATAGGGTAACTAAACTCTTGGCAGTTGCTTGGAGTTGGAAGGGGGAAGGCTAGTTTTAAGCTGGCGTGGGTGTGGTGGCCTTGCTGCTAGTGTTGTATGTTGTGTTGTGTACAAGGGGTGGCTATTG
>CDFA01019827.1:0-14293 GCA_000826305.1 Acanthamoeba healyi
CTGGCACGCGGTACCTTTGGTGGTGGAACGCTTTCGCCTCCGTGGTCGATCAACGCGAGTTGGTCGGTCACCCAGGCGGTGATGGGTACCAGGCGATCGTTGTAGCACGCTAGCAGGAGCGCCTTGATCTCGCTGATGGAGGCCTCGACCAGCCCCAGGCGCGCTCGAGTGCGCTTCACGCTCGTCAGGTCGGGGAAGGCCTCCACGTCGCTCCAGACAGCATCGGTCAAGCTCAGCTTGTATATATCTTCCATGCACTTCAGCCTGCACGTCCCAGAGCAACTCTCTTAGTGATGGCCATCGACTGCTGCACGCCGAGGGAGGGCATGTACTTAAGCAGCAACTCCGACATTGGTGGTGGATCCATGAGCACGCGCTTGAGCTGTGGAAGAACGATGCCGATGGTGACATCTGCCTTGAGAACCTAGAGAGGCGCGACACGTCGTTAAATGAGTGCGATCGGGCGAGGTTAGGATGGTATGGAGTCCGTACAAAGGTCAGGTGCGTCATCAGGTCCTGACAGCTCTGGCGCAGGCTCGACTGCAGATCTGCGTAGCGCGCCTGGAGCTTGTGCAGCTCGTCCTTGGCCCTCTCCTTGGCCTGGTGGGCTTCATCAAGTAGCCCCGTGCCTGCCACGACGTCCAAATCGCCACACTGTCGTGGACTCTTGGTCCGAGTGTCGATATCTTCGGCTGCCGCGGTAAACCGCGTGAGCTGACCCACCACCTCACGCTCGAGCTTGTCTGCCACCAGCTCCATGAGCGTTTCGTTGGTGAAACGATCGAGCCGGAGCTGCAGTTCATTAGTAAGCCACTGCTTGTTCTGAACGGCGGCGGTGAAGGTCTTGTGATGCTCAATCAAGCCCTCGAGGTCTAGGTCGGGCGCAGCCTTGACCGCGTGTTCCTGTCCACATACACGAACTCGTGGTAATCAGAGGAGGAGTTGAGGTGGCTTTGATGGTGGGGCATGCGTACCAGGCGAAGAGTCCAAGTCTGTGTGCAGGTGTCAGCGATGATCTGCTCCATACTAGCGACGGTATCGTCCATGCGCTGCATCGCTCTGCCCTCGAGGGTAAACCACGTCTGCACGCGACACAGTTAGCACGGACGTGCAAAGGCACCCAGGCAGGGTGCTTGCGTGGATTGAGGGAATGTACGCAGGCTCGAATCTTGTGATCGGCGAGGTGGGCCATCCTCTCGCGGACCTGGGCGGAGATCTCATCGATCGCGTGATGCATCTCTTCCATGTCGGCACTCGGCGATGTTGCACCGACTAGGAGCAAGGCATCTATGCGCTGGCGCTGATGCGCGGTCCATGCGTTCGTCTCGTCCAGCTCCTTGTCTAGAGCTACCAGGTCGTGTCGCCGCCACAGAGCCAGACTCTCCACCAAGGCTTTCTTCCTTGTCTCAAATCTTTGCCTTGTAGGAGCTGTGCACGAGTGAGTGCGCGTGCGCGTGCGCGTGTGCGTGTGCGTGTGCGTGTGCTCGAGCAACATAAACGCAGACAGTACCTTTGCGTAGGGTTTGCCACTGTGCGCTCTTGAGCCGATGTTCGAGGTCCTGTGCCTTTTTCAGTTCTTCTTCGACGCGGCCTGCGCTGTCGAGGTGGTCTACGTCAGAGCCTGCCCACATCTCGGCATCGCGCACCGCTTCGATGAGTCTGACAACACACACACACACACACGACGAGGCGATTGCGGTGAGATCATAGACGCTCCATGCAAACGACAGTCACTCTCAGCAGAGGGTACAGTTCGATCTCTTTGTGTTGCCTGGCCAGGATGGTGTCGCACTGGCCTACCGTCGCGACGAACGTGGTGGCCAACTTGATCACCCTGTCGTGTGTCCGGAGAGCGATGCCTGCACGTTAATAACGGCCAATCGGTGCGTCACTGAGCCTCGGCACACGTACTCGTCGGCTGGTAGATGGAGTGAATCGCATGTGATCTGCTGCCAGCACTCGTGGGCGCGGAGCGCTATGTGCTCGTTCAAGAGCGATGCCACCTCGCCCACCAGATCGGACACCAGGTTTCGCTCTGCCTGTGACAACCTGTTGATGGCCAGAGGAGAGAGAGAGAGAGAGATAGAGAGCCGGGCGATGTGAGCGTGGTCAGTCGAAGCTGGCTGCACGCTGAGTGCCGCGAACGTGTACGCGTACCCGTAAGTCGCCTGGAGGCGGTGCCGGTCAGTGAACTCGGCCAGTTTGTCACGCGTGACTTCGAGGGAGTGGAGAGCGTCCACTTCGCAGTCGACGTTGCGGCGCAGCTGCTTGAAGTTGTACGCGTTGATGCTATAAAGCAAGCTCGCCTTCAAGACGCCGATCTCCACCATCAGGTCCGGACGCGCAATCCACGGCTCTTTCTGGTTGGCAAGCAAGAGTCAGAGAAGAGCGAAGGAGAGCGGCACGCAGCGCGAGCGGCGCGTACGTAGTTGTGCTGCTTTTGGACGTGCAGCAGATCGACGAGCGTCTGTGCGTGGGCCAAGGCAGAGTCGTCCCACAGACCCTGCGGATGCTCCCTGCGCCACGCGTTGCAATCATCTAGCAACAGAGCCATCAGCGACTCGATCTCCAGCTTGGATCGGGAGCGCAGTCTGTCTGCCACAGCAATCACGCAGGCCTGCCGCCGGTCTGATGGTGTGCACATTCAAGTGAGGATCAGTTTCTACAACAAGGACCTTCAAGAGCTGAACGAAGAACGAGGACGCACTGAGGATCGAGCAATCGGAGGAGATGTTGTGCCCGAGCAGAGCATTGCACTGTTGGGCAGCCTGCCACAGCTCCGTCACGCGCAGGGCCCATCGCGTGCTGCGGCTCATGCGCTGAGCCTGCAGCTCTTTGGGCGAATCACCGTCGTGGGACACCATCATCTGTGTGTCGTCCACGTCTATGATAAACTCGAGAGCATGCACTTGGAGGTAATCGGCCATCACCGCGCTCTCGTCCACACTCAACTGCTGCAGTTTGCTGTTTGCACGCAATCCACAGGTGAGCTGGTAACTTGAGCGCTCGATCTAGCGGAGGAGGGGCGAGACCTGCGGAGACTGTGGACGGCATGCGAGCTCACCTGAAAGTTAATGAGGCCAAGCGCCTGCTCTGCCGCCCTCAGCGCTGCGTGCATAGCCAGATAGGGGTGAGTCATTTGCCATCAACGAAGAGAGCGAATGACAAGGGTGATGGGCAAGTCGTACCGGTGGCCACGACGATGCTGAGGCTTTGGTGTTTGTGGCCCAAGTCCTCCGCGGTAATGAAGTCCCCCTTTTGGACGCTGAGATCGAGCTCGCGTACGTCCAGGTGGGCTTTGCGCAACAGTTGCATGAGATAGACCGTGCAATCGTCTCGGACTTGTGACAAGACCTGCTCAGAGTCTGTCACGTGCGTATGTGCTTGAGCGTACGTGCGTGGAACGAAGTGCGTGAGACAGTACCTGATGTAGATGCACTCTCGAGCATCAACTGAAAGCGTGCAACTTGGCGCTCCAGGGCCAACTGGGACGGCGCAAAGTCGATCAAGCGCATCATTCCATTGTTGTACAGCAGCAGGCGTGCTGTTGGGTGAGAGTTGAGGTCAGCATTGCTGACAGAGGCTGACGTGATGTCCGGAGGCTCGTACACTTGTACATGCGGTGCTTAATGACTGTCACGGTGCTCACGTTGACCAAGTCGGACACCTTGAACACGACACTCCCTTTGATCAAGTCGTGCAGCACTAAGACCAATCCGGTGATGAGCGAGATCTAAGGCATGCGAGTGTACACATGAGACATTGTGATGCTTGCGCGTGCGTACTTAATTCGCAGTCTCTGGCCACCTCCAGCAGCTTGCCGTTGTCAAACGCCCACGTGGCGTGCAAGCTGTCAATCAAGTCGGTATGGCCACCATCAGAACAGAACACTCAAGGGTTCGCTCATGCTAAGACTAATCAAACCTGGGGCTCCGCTCGCGGTACTCGATGATCTTCTCGTTGCAAAGATTGATGGTGCGCTGTAGCGAGAATGAAGAGAGAGGGAGAGAGCGATCAGCACTGTAGGAGCACGGTGGTGGTTGTGAAGCGCGCAAACTGTACAGTTCCCAGAGGGCTTATAAGGGCGACCAAGTTGCCTGACGCCTTGATCTCTGTCACAGAAGAGACGTCCTGCGCGCACCCCATTGTGAAACGCCTGCAAGCGTGATCCTGTGATGATGTTGAGCGTGGAGACTTACCCAACCCAGTGCGATGATGCGGTGTTCCACGCGCTGGTCGGTCTCCAAGCGCCCGCCTTCGTCGCCGGAGTGGTGGAACAGATTGCCGCCGTTGGTCAGGTGGTAGATGTGCAGAATGCGCGTGCCCTTGGCCAGCATGACCACGCGCACGACGTCTGGCTGCCCCTGGTGTTCCAGTGTATCGAGAGCGAAGCTCACCTCGCTGGCCGTATTGCATCCTGCATGCATCACGTGCAGCCGACGTACATGTGGCAAGCGTTGGCGCACCGCAAGGGAATGGATCAAGTCGGGGGAGCGACTGGAACGATGCGTACCCAGACGGATGCGGTAGGCGATCATGGAACGAGTGTCTCCATTCGCGTTCTCATCGAACAAGAACAGACAGCGTGCCCCACCGTGCAAGCACGCCACCACAGGCTGGCCATCACATCATGTTCAGGCCAGGCAATGTGAGCACACAACGCCACATCCAGAATGCAGCTCTCATGTGTGGTGACGCGCACTGAAGCGCGCACGCACCGAGCAAGCCGACAGAGCCACCGTGACATCCAACCAGGGCAGTCTCGGCTCGTCCGGTCGTGGCTCGTCTTGCGCCGCATAACCTATACCTTGGCCACCCCAGCGCATTGTGGTGTCAGGCACTCACCGCACGGCGTGACTGGATTGGAGTGATGAGTTGAACGCACAGTTCAAAAACGCAGACGCCTCGATGAAGTAGTGAAGCTGCGGCCGAGCGCGCTTGATCGTATGTATTGCCACGCTGTGCACAATGCAGCCGAGCCATAAGTGTCACCATTGCTGCCCACAGCTTGGGATGGGGTGGGGGGGAAGAGGACGCACCCATCGTGGAAGCCGGTGAAGATCTTGAACTTGTGGATGAGCATGGTCTGAAAGCTTCCCGCAGTGACCTTGCGCATCTCTCTGTGCAACGACAGCAAGAAATGTGAGCTTGTTGACAGGCCCTTCTTCACCACAGCAGCCCAGAAGCCCAGAGGCGTACGCTTGTGGGATCGCTGGTATGAAGCTGGTTGTGACCAGAGCGCCCGTGTGCACATCCCTGTCTCATCGCATAAGAGTCAACCGGGGGCTCCGTCATCAACGCACACAATGTCGCATCGCGATCGCGTACCAGATCGTGATCCTGCCGCTGTTGTAGCCGATGATGATCACGTTTTCCTCAGCCACAAACTCCATGGCCATCACGTAGTCATTCGAATGCGGTAGGGCGATGGATTGGAGGGCGTAGCGATCAAACATCCAGTCCCGGCAGTACGTGTGTCTATTGCAGATGTACGTCCACGTACGCGAGTTGGCCAGCGTCTCGACTTGATGCAGCAGCAGCGAGCGAGGTACCTTAGTATGCATCTCGTCCGCGCATCGCTGGTGGCTCTCCATGCGCAAGCAAAGTCTAGTGGTGCGTGTTCACACGCGAGAGAGAGAGAGAGTGTCGGATTAAAGAGCCTGATGGTGCTGATCGGTAGCCATCAGGCGCAGCGCACCTGCAGCAACGTGATCTGGAAGCTCGTCGTCCAAGCTGCCGTGTCCCCACCGACGTCGCGCCAGCACGCGCCACAAGCTCGGCTCCTGTTTGCGTGCGTGCGTGAGTGCGTGCGGTGCGATGCATGCTTGTGCGTGGTTGGAGGCGCGGCACCTTGGTGGTGAGGACGTTCATCTTCTTGCTGACGCAGCTGCAAGCGCCCACGTCCTGAATAGGCAGCCACGACAGCACCTCCAGCTGGAGCCCGAGTTCGGTCGCCCCCCCAACCCGCCCATCACACACAACGTGAAAATGAAACGTGAAGTGTGAGCCACCGCAAACTAGGTGTGCGCCGCACAAGGCGCCTCACCTTGAGTTCGTCAGGGAACGGGAAGTCTGCCCACGGCTCGTCAAGGCTACTGTCGTCTCCCCGCAGCTCCAGGCGCGGCATCTTGCTCGGCTGCTGGCGACACTCATCGTCCTCCGTCTCGTGCGGCCGCTTCGGGTCGTCCATGTGGACTGTGTGGCCTGGCAGTACTCCTCGGGTTTGGAACGAAAAGAAAAAAATGTTGTTGGCTTGGCTTTTTCTATCTTTTATCTTCCAACGAATTGTCGACAGTAAAGGGGGCAGTATGGTTTGGAGCCTGTTTTTGGCGTGGGGCCATGGCACCCAATTTAAAATTCATTTATTATTTGATGCAGTAACAAGACCACTCTGAAACTGACTTGGAAAAATTGCACCCCTGTGGTGTTGGCACTATGGGACTGCAGCATCCCATCTTTGCATGTTTGATGCAATGGAGGCCCATTATCACACAAAAAAGGGCACATTCATCTCCACACAGGCTGGCCAATTGTGTGTGTGCTTTTTGATGTGTACTGCCTGCAGTTGCCAATTTCTTGAAGTCACTTTTGCAGCAGTGGGTTCCAGCATATTTGGAATTCCTGTTGCACTTGCACTGTTCTTCGCCCAAAAGCGCATTCTTTGAGCGCCAAAAACAATGCCTCCTTAAGGCGGCTACTCAGGAATGACGAGTTTCGGTATCAGCAGTCCGCAAAATACTCGTTTATGGAAAGTATTGTCGACGATTATACCGAAACTCGTCATCAGCTCTTTCCAATTGGCTGATTTTTGGCCTATTTTCTGAACACAATTTTTTGACGATTTTTGGAGACTGTGCGGCTCGATTTTGTGCCGACAACAAATTTCCTTTCATTTTCTTGCATCACCCTTTTTCGACCAATGGAGCATTCCTCAGTAGCCGCCGTAAACAAATACGACCACACAATTTTGCGGACAAATTTGGGTCGACGTGTCGACATTTAACTTTGTCAAAGACATCGGCCGAAACGGAGAGGAGCCAGCGCAAGACAGTAAAACTTCCCACAGTCGCGACATGGACGAGAACGATGTGTGGGACGACAGCGGGCAGCCAGCCAGGGCGGACGGCGGAGGAGGAGATGTGCAGGGTTCTTTGTTGGTTCCGTGCGGGGCGTGCACGTTTCTCAACGTCCCCGGCACCACCGTCTGCGTTGTGTGCAGGTAAGGGGGGTGTACGAAGCACTGTCGGGGGCTGTTTTCGTCTTCGTTCTTTTCGTCGCTTTCGTTCTTTGCGCACAAGCTTGTCTCTCACACACGGGTGGCAGCACGATCATGCTGTGCAGGACGCCCGCGGTGCCCATCGAGAGACCCGCTGAGCCGACGCAGCGGCCACCGCCTGCGCGCGTGGCGCCCACGCAGCGCTACCTCCCCAAGCCGTGGAGTACGGTGACGCAGAGCTCGCATAGCGACGAGGACGAAGAAGCCTGGAGTCTCTCCCTCACGCAGACCGAGCCCTTTGTGCTGCTCGGCCCAAGCGAGGAGAAGCAGAAGCAGGAGCAGGAGCTGAAGGCGCACAGTCACGTCGTCGTCTTTGAGCAGTGGCACGACTTGCCCAACGAGCTCAAGGTGAATGAGCCGCGAGGCGCATCGCTTCGCTTCACTTCACTTCACTTCAAATGGCTAATTTGGTTGCATGGATGCGCGCTAGGTGGCTGTGCTGTCGTGGCTGTCGCTTCGCGATGTGGGCGCCTGCGCTAGGGTCAGCCAGGACATGTACACGCTCACCAGGGTGCGTGCACGACCATTCGAGGCGCTCGTCACGCTCCTCAGCGAATAACTAACTCTGCGTCTATCAGGAGCCGATGTTGTGGAGTGCACTCGCAAGAAACAGATGGGGAGACGCCCTGGACCAGGTGCCTGAAGGCATCAGCAACCAAGGTTAGTATCCTTCTCAGCCACCGTGTGCGCTAGCTGCACAGAGGTTGAAGCCAATTAACCGGTTCACACGTGTGGCCGTTCCAGCTCTGGCGCGGGAGTGGGCTGCGGTCAGCGACAAGATGACGCTCTACAAGCTCAGGTTAGCTTCTCCCTCCCTCAACACCGTGGCCAGCGTGAATTGCCGCTAGCTGGTCGAGACTGACGGTCACCATGCACACCACACCGCACCGCACACAGGCATCGGCACGTGGGCGACTGGATGTTCGGGCGCTATGTGATCCAGTCGCTGGACATCGGGTGCCAACAGGACTCTGTGTACGCCGTGGAGTATATCCCCGAGGACAACGTGCTCATCATCGGCAAGAACCACTACGTCGAAGTCTGGTACCAGCCACATACTCCTCTCTCTGGCCTCGCCACCTAGAACGTCCTGTCGGCTCATCTCGCCCGTCCTGACAGGGATCTGAAGACAACTCTGGCGATCACGTGGAACCTCACGATGCCAACGTACGTTGCGCAGACCAGCATCGTGCATTGTGGTGACGCCACCATGTCGCTGACGCGATCAGATCTTACATGTTGCACATCACAGCGAATACTTTGGGGTCCAGAAGATGATCATCAACAAGTACACCGTCATCTCCGGGTTCAAGAAGGGGTACACCGCTCTCTCTCTCTCTCTCTCTTGCACATGCCTTGGTCGCACCGATCTCACACGCACGCATTGGCTCTCATCGCTCTCTCTCTCTCTCTCGTCGGACTTAGGGTGGTGGTACACGAGATACCCAAGAAGGACATGACGATGTGGGGAGCGCGCTCTATGACGCCTTGGGCCAACTTCTCATGTACGTATCGAGTCGACCAGCCATTGAATACCTACGAGGGACGTCTCCACTAATGACTCTGCCGTGGTGTGCGTGTGCGTGTGCGTGTGCGTGTGCGTGTGCGTGTTGCGTGCGTGCTTGTGTGCGTGCGTGGCAGATTGGCAGGGGTACAAGAAGGGAGAGAGGTCGCCCGCGATCTCGCAGACGCTGGCGTTGGCAGCCTGTCCGGTAAGCCACCACATACGTATGTTTGTTTGTTTGTCCATTCTGTTCTCACATTGATCGACGGTGCACCTACACATGTATCGCAGTCGGCGGTTGCGTGTTTGCACAACGATGCCAAGTACCTGTTTCTGTTCAGCAAACAAATCAACCCAGAGACCGGCCTTGTCTACGTCACTCGCATCATCCTCGGTACGCGCCCGATTGCACGCACGCACGCACGCACGCACGCACGCACGCACGCACACATGCACGCACTCACGCATGTTACAAACATCTTGTGCGCAGGAGATAACGCGGCCACCAATGTGACGTTCCACATCGATACGGTGGAGTACAAGGGCAAGAAGGACGTGATCCGCGTGATCATGTTCATGAATCAGACGCGCAATCTGCACATCTTTCACATGGCCGATCTGCTACAGACGCCTGAGCACCGCGTCATACCCATGCCCAACGTACACCTCAACGTCTTGCGTTGGTACTTGCTTGTGTCGCTCTGCACGGCGTGCCGTCTCTCTGATCGCCCACATGCTTGCTCCTCATGCAGGTGAGCACGCAGCTGGATGAGATTAAGGTCTCGGGCAACACTGTGGTCCTTCTATGCCACGCCAAAACCGTACACACGTACACCGTACGGTGGCCTCTCTCTCTCTCTCTCTCTCTTACAGAATGCGCGCGTTCCTTGTCGCTTGTTGTTGGCACTCACTCGCTTGTGAACTCAGTACGTCGTTGATGTGGATAAAAACAAGCTCGCCGCAGTCATCCACACCTCTTTGAGCGACAACACCAACAGCCATCGGTTCGTCCTTCCCGTCCTGATTGCGCTTCCTCTCTTAGTGGCGCTCATACAAGCTCTCACACGCAACGACGACCACGCCATCACTGGGATCGTGTGAAGGATTGCGGCGGTGTTGGACGGTAGCAAGCTCCTGCAGGTGCTCGATGACGGCTCCATCTGTACGTTGCACGCGCATGAGCTGAGGCTTTGATGTAAATGAACCATCCAGCGTTGGCTCACTTCATCACTGCTTGGTGGTGGTTGTGGTTGGGGTTCACCAGCGCTTCACAACGTCACCGACCAGACGCTCGCGATGCAAGTCAGCGACTTTTGCGCCCGTAAGACGCCTGCCGCGGATCATAGCCTGCAACTGCACAACACCTCCTACAAGAGGGCCCAGGTGTACAAGTGTACGTCCATCGCATATGCTCTGTGCTGTCTTGAATCGGTGGATCTCACCACACACACACACACTCTCTTTCTCTTCATCGCCTGCACGACAGCTCACCTGTTGCTAATGACCGACGACGGGATCTTCCGGCTGGTGGACTGTGCGCCATCCAAGTCGGCCATCGCCGACCGGCTGTCGCGTTTCAAGATGCGACTGGAGAGCGCAGGAGGTAAAACAGCGGAGGCTCCTTGCCCACAACCACGCATGTGTGTGCTAGTGATTGACTTCATCTGCTTGTGCTATGCGCGTGTGATCAGGGCCAACGGGTGTGAGGCGGCCTCTGACGATGGCAGAAGGAGGAGGCCACCAGATGCGCGAGGATTGCACGCTCTTCCTGATAGATCACTTGCGCAGGGCCAGACGGGAGATCGACGCGATGAACAAGAGCCCCAAGAAGGACGACTGCGATTCCGTGAGTGCGATTGTCTCGGCAGGTACGTGAATGGCGCCCACGAGCTGCGAGCACGTACGACTGCTCACAACGGATGGCGGTGGTTGGCACAGCTCTGGTCACAGCGGACCGGGCTCTAGGTCTGGTAGATAGGAAGGTGACGCTGAGCGTAGTTGACAAGCTCTACAGGTTGGTTTCATGTCACCGACTCTCTGATTTTGTGTCGCCAAACTAACTCCTATCTCTGACGCATCAGCGAGCTCTCGCTAATGCGTCAGACAGATGAGGAGATCTCCTCGATGAAGAACCAGGCGGGTGATCTGGAGCTGAGCCTGCCCTCACCACGTACGTTCATGCTCCAGAGGCGGGTACATTGATCAATTTGGGATCCTTGCTCATATGAGACTCCAAGTGGACGCAGAGGATGACGACGAGCACGTGGAGAACTCGCTGCGCAACGCACGACGGTCCAACAGGATTGACGAGCTGTGGCAGGCCGGCCAACGGTGCAGCGATCTCGTCAACCATGCAAGCCGAGTCGTAAGCCAGCTGCCGTCAAACTCTCCGCAGAGCCAAGGTCTACCTTGCTTGTCATCCCCAGCGTAGCACTAGCTTCATCTCGCGATCACAATCACCAAACGCACATACACATGCGCTACGCACACGCACAGTGACCCGCGGCGTCAACGTGGTCGACACGATTAACAAGCTGAGCGGCGACATCGAGTCGCGCATCAGCTCGTCGATGTCCCTGTTGCTCGGCGGATGCGTCTCGTGGATCGCCAATCATCCATCGGACCAGTGGGCCGACGACGCCGTCGTCCTCAGCGCGCAGTCGATTGGAAGCATCCTCCAGCGCCAGCTCAACAATCTCCGCCAACACTCGGTTCGTTCGTCGCTTACACTGCACCACAACGTACGACGTGAACCACGTTAAGACTTGACTGTCCATGCGCAGTCGTGGTTCGGGCACCCGGCGCTGGAGACGGGGCTGACAGAGGCTGAGGCTGACGTACGCGCCGGGCTCGCGGCGTACCAGCGGCGGCAGCTGTGCCTCAAGATCAAGTTCAACGCTGAGCTGCTCGACTCGCTCGAGGCCACGCACGACAAGCTGCTCGACCTCAAAAACTACTACGACCTCCAGGGGACCTCTCATGGGTGCGTTTGTAGCGGCATTGCTGGCTGGTAGCGTGTGGTACCTAACTTTGCCGCTCCACATATGTGCAGACTCACGCCGTTGGACGTGGCAATACTGGAGAAGGTCATCGAGGACGTGGGCGAACGTCTCGAACAGCACATCGTGTTCCGCATCAACGAGTGCTGGCGACAGATCACACACGACCCAGCGTTTGCGACATCTTCCCAGTACGTCTTTTGCCCTTGTGCATGATGTCGACGTCGAACTAACCCTCAGTGGTCGTGGCTGTGGCCAGGGTGATGACAACGACCGACGCGATGCTGTCTGTACTCGCGCAGTGTCACCTCATCTTGCCGAGACAGCCCACCCAGATCGAACGGTACGCGCTGACCCAGGGCTCACACGTCTGATCAATCACACGGACATGTTTGTCACGTTGTCGCACTGCCCTTTGCCCTTGATCAGGCTCATTGCGGCAGCGCGCGATGCCGAAGTGTGGGTGGCGTCGGTGACGGACCAACCGCAGAGCATCTACGAGGTGGAGAACGACTTGCTGCTCGCTCAAGGCCTCGAAGCCCGTCTGTCCAGCACCGAGAACGGTACACGCTCGACTCATCTCCACCACATGCCTCTCTGCTTACCCCTCCGCTTGCGCGCTCATAGGGCCGTCTAAGCAAAGACTCTTAGAGAGGAAGGCAGCCCTGATGGAGAGCTTGGCGCTGCTACAGAGCCACGAGCTGGATCTAATCCACCAGGAGATCGACGAGGTCGAGATATGGCTCGACCAACAGCGTGAGCGCCTCGATGTGCTGGTGTGCACCGGTGGCGAGAATGCGGACGAGCCGATCGAAGCCATCTTCAAGGAGATACGTCAGCGTATCAGCTTTCTCGCCAGCCACAAGGCTCGCCCGCTGGTGCGTTGCGTCGCAGCATCTGTGTTCATTGTAATGGAACGTCTGACGCGCCTCTGCAGAGCTGGTTCAAGTTTGAGGAACGCGCCATCAAGCGCATGGATGAGGTGGTATCACGCTTAAAGCAAGCCATCCAGAACGCCCGCGTGCAGCTCTGGACGATGCGTCTGGTACGCTCTTTCTTGGCCAGCGTGCATGCAGAGACTGAAGTGTTGGCTTACGACGTGACCGACAACGGGCCGCTGCTATCAGGAGTCCGCCAGTGGAGCTTTGGCGACGCTCTCGCTCTCGGATCTGATCGCCCAGCATGAGCACTTCAGCAGCGGCAGCGTACTGCGTATGCGCGACGAGGAGCCGCAGTGGCTCACAGACCAGCTCGACGAGTTTGCCGACGTGGTGATCAGGCCCAAGATCGCCGACAGGTTCCGGGCTGCGTTGGCCCAACAGCTGCAGCAGTTTGTTGAGGCGGCCGTGGCCGTGGACCGGCTGTATCGCGACGTTGACAGCACCACCGCGGAGGCCTCCGAGAATCACTCCAAGCGGCAGAAGATCGGTCACCTGGAAGCTCGGGAGAGGAAAGAGGCAGCCCGAGAGGAACTCCATGTGCTGCAGCACACCTACACCACGTTACAGCAGATCGGAATGCCCAAACACTGCACGGACATGGTGCATCTAGTCCTTTGGGTATCCTCTCCCTCTCGCACGCACGCACGCACGCACGCTAAACCTATCGCGAACCACACAAGCAGACTTTCAAGGCGGATGCATTGATTAGCAGCGTTCTGCCGAAACTCGGAGGCATATCAGCCGGCCTGCCGCTCCAGTACGAGCTCAACTGGTACGCTTCGTCCTGTCTCGCCCAGCTGCAGCATTATCACTCTATTCTAATGCGTGCGTGCGAGTGTGCATGAATGGCGAGCGCCAGGTTGACCAATGTATTAGAAGAGAGCGACAGGATTACGGCCAGGTTGGCCGAGCTCGAGCACCTGGATGCGCCTCAGGCGATGACCTCAGGCGACGAAGCTGAGGTCTCAGACCAACACGGGAGCTTGGCGCGCATTCGCGCCTTTGCTCAGCGCATCAGCAGCCTGTTTGACAACATCAAGGCACGGCGGGTTAACCAATGCAACGAACAACTCGACGCGATCGCGTGCTGGGTAGCAGAGCAGAAGAAAGGCTTGAGTGGTGATGCTTGCCGTCAAGACTACAGCCCCAAGGTACGACTATTGCCGTGTTTACTGCGTGGGTGCGTGCATCGACCAACGAAGCCTGATCCGTACATCAGACCGAACTGCAGCAAACTTACGACCATATAGCCAGCCTGAGGGAACAGTTCACTGAGATGAATGTCGCGCATCTGCCAGACACAGTACGCGCTCTGCGAGCTCACACACCTGGCACCCCGTACGCCGTGCAAAGTACTAACTGTGTGGGTGTCCCATGACACACCTGGATGTGTGCACAGATCGCCCAGAGGAGCAGCCAACTGATGACGGAGCTCGCGCAGCTGGCCACTGCCCACTTCGACGCCTATCTGCAAGTCCTCGAGGATAAGTACGCTCTCACTCGTCAGTTCATATCTCATTCTTGGCTCTCTCCCATCTCGAGATGATGCTGAATCAAGTGCGCAGAGCCACAC
>CDFA01019841.1:0-17447 GCA_000826305.1 Acanthamoeba healyi
CTATTGGTGGTAACATGGCCTTAATTCATAGATACGGGACTACCACAACGAAAGCTCCGGGCGAGACCTTGTTGTGTCTTTGCTCTCGAGAGATCTATCGTCACCCCCTCTCTGGCAGCAGATGCAGCACCGTCTCTTGATATGCGTGGCTGCTCTCGCCCTGGCCCTCGTCGCTTTGCCGGCCGCTCTCGCGGTGGTCCTCACTCCGACCAGCGGCGGCTCCATCACCGACTCTGACGGCGCCGTGTGGAGCCTCAGCTCCGCCGGCGCCGTTGTCAGGAACGGCCAGGCCGTGCCCGGAGGCAGCGGCACGTCGGCGCTCACGCAGACCATGTGGGCGCAGGACTCGGCCACCGGCGCCTGGTTCTTCTGGAACGGCGTCGAGTGGATCGCCTCCTCCTCGGCTCCTCTCGCCCCCAGCCCAAGCCGCAGCCCAACGCGCAGTCCGACCTCCAGCCCGAGCCGCAGTCCGACCTCGAGCCCTACACGCAGCCCTACACGCAGCCCTAGCCGCAGTCCGACGCGCAGTCCGAGCCCGGCGGCTGCGCCGACGTTCTCTGATGATTTCGACACTCTCTCGCTGTACAACTGGAGGAACCCGTCGGCGGGCGGCAAGTGGAAGCCGGCCAGCTGGTACTCGCCCAACGATGACGGCTACCCGGTGAACAGCGCGTGGATGACCAACCCGTTCAACCCGGCCACGCCCTACGCCTCGCTGTACACCGCGTCGTCGGGTCAGGCCCGCCTGGGCATCCAGGCCAACACCGACTGCGGGGCGGCGTGCGGCAACCTGCCCTACCTCGGCTCGCAGCTGCTCACGCAGGGCTTCGCCCAGCTGCACGGCTACTTCGAGGCGAACATCGCCGCGCCGCACGTACCGGGCGTGGCCTTTGCCTTCTGGCTCATGAACGAGTCGACCTGGCCGCCCGAGATCGACATCGTCGAGATCGTGCCCGTCAACGGCCAGCCCGCGATCGCGGCCCAAACTCTGTGGAGTGTCCAGACGCAGTCGCCGGCGGGTCAGTGTTACTCGTACGACACCTATCCAAACTACAACGCGACGCAGTTCCATACGTACGGAGTTGACTGGACGGCGTCGACGGTCACGTTCTACATCGATCGCGTGGCGCGATGCAGCTTCGCCACGCCCTCGGGCTACACCGAGCCGATGTTCCCCATCATCTCGTGGCAGAACGCTGGCAGCTGGTCGGGCCCGATCCCGAGCAACGCCGTGCTCAAGCCCGGGCTGGTCGATTACGTCCGCGTGTGGGCCACCAAGCCCTTCTAGAGCCTGTCTGTGTGTATGGCACAGGGCGAGTGCGCGATGACGGTGATGGTGATGTGACCTCTGTTCCCACACATTAATGCAGCTTCCTCACTTCTCGCACACGTGCACACCTTGTCGTGAGGGGAATGGTGCCTACGGGGAGGGGGATCCTTTAGGCGGAGGTGTTGGTGGAGGAAGAGGCGGCGGTGGCAGCGGCCTTCTTGTCCTCTTCCTGTTCACGTTGCTTGTCCTCGAGCTTGCGCACCGCGGCCTCGAGATCCTCGACCTTCTTCTTGAGCTGCGTCACTTCATCGCCCGGACCCTCGCCCAGAGCCTTCAGCTTGCTGTCCAGCCACGGCCCAGTCTGTTGACGAACCGAACGGAACGGCACAGAGTGAGAAACTCGCACTTGTGCACGTGTGGGAGCATGACAAGCGATGGTGGTGATAATGAGGTGAACGAGACCTGGTTGGAGAGCAGCGGCCTCAGGGAGCGGACGGCCGAGGCGGCGCCGGCAGCCTTCAGGGTGACGAGACCAGACACTGCAGCCTTCTTGATGGCCGGGTCCTCCTCTCGCAAGAGCGCTGGTATTTCAAGAGACAATAAGGACGTTGTCCGGCGTGAGGATATCTCAATCAGCAGTGCATACCGGTCAGCTTGGTGATGGCATTCTTCCTCGCGATGTGGTCCTTGTCGTACAACCATGCCGTGCACTCGGCGTAGGCTCCGATGACCGCCCCGCGCGCTGGTGTAGACGCGAGGAGGAGGCGTTAGACGGGGATCAGCCGATAAGATAGAGAGGAAGCAACGCCAAAGAAGGAGGAGGAAGAGGAGGCGACGTGTACAGTTATCGGGGACTTGGCCATAGGTGAGCTTGGCCTCGAGCAGTTCTTGCGCCTTGGGCAGCTTCGTGTTGCCCAGCCCGCGGAAACCTCCGTTACGCGTCCCTTCACCCCAGGCACACGTCCACGAGTCAGTATGATGCCAGAGTGTGTCGATTTGTGAACGGCGTACAGGCAAGGGGAGAGTCCATGGCGGCAGCGGCGGTGAGCAAGTCGAGATCTTCCTCATTTCTCTGGTTGCCGAGAGCCTGCAACGCGGCCCACAGACCTAAACACCATCCATCATGAAACCACCACGCAGCGTTGATCGCACAGGCTTAGAGCTGTGAGCTTGCACTGCCCACACGCGCGCTCAAGAGCAGTTCTCGTCGTGTACCGCGGTAGGCGTAGGGGTGAGCCTCGATCCACTTGCGGAGAGCCAACCGAATCACCTCATCTCTGCAGAGAGTAAAAATAATGCAAGTGTTGGGTCAAGAAAGGATCGCCAATGTGGAAGTGCATGCGTGTGCACACACATACCTGATGGACGAGCAGGAGTCGAGGATGGGCGTGAAGGCCCGCGCATCGCTCTCCGAAGTGATCACCTCGGCCAGGATCTCCGACACAAAGATGCCCGCGTTCTTCTGGTTGGCCAGCGCCTTTGCCAGCTGCACGCGCACACCCCAGAAGGGTTCCGCCTTGAGAGCCTCGCGCAGCGCTCGCAGCGCGGGCCGCGTGCCCAGCTTGGCCAGCTCTTTGCCAGCCCAGATCCGGTTGCTCACATCCTGTCCCGTGAGCGCATACGCCTCTCCCGTGAGCCACTCCGCCCACCAGTGATAAACGTGCCAAGGAGGTGTGCGGATGCACGACGAGAGTGAGATGATCTTGGTTACCTGGGCCTGCTTGACGGTGTTGGAGAGGACATCAAGGCCTGGGTTCATGTCCAGCGAATACAAGACCTTCTGCTCGGGGTCAATCCTGTTTGATTTTTAGCAGCATGAAGAGCGGCCACGCTTGTCAGATCATGGTAATGGGTGGGATGACAAGGGATCGTGTGGCGTGGGTACCGGATAAACTTGGGCTTGGCGGCGATGCCGGAGAAAGTGATGGAGGCCTTGCCTACGACATCATCCATCTCAACGGTCCCCTGATGGACGGCTCCTGATTCGTCGATCACCTCGACCTGCATCCCGTCGCACAATCAACAACAGCCACACACTCACAAACATAGCAGGGCGGACGTACGTCGAGGCTGAACTCGAAGAAGCCCACGTTCTGCTTGTCGTCCTTTTGTGTTTGCTCGAACGAGAGCTTGACCTGCTTCTTCTCTGCTGAGTAATCGTACTTGCCCTTGAGCTTCGGGTAACCGGGGCTCAGGAGCCACTACAAAAGCAACGACAATCGGCCACTGAGTGAGCAACAGCGGCACAAAGGCCAATTAGTGTAATGAGTGGACGCACCTGGTCGAAGAACTTGGTGAGGTTGCGACCAGACTGCTTCTCGAGAGCGCGTTGGAAGTCCACCGTCTCCACAACCTTCTGGTGGAAATCCCTAAACATAAGGAAATGTACATACATACAGATGGTGAGCAGGAAGGACAACCCAGCGCACTGGGCAGTGGGCCACTCATGCATACCCGACATAAGCGTGAATGGCCGCCCAGAAGGCAGAGTCGCCCATGAGGCGGCGGAGCATGTGAATGCGCCAAGCGCCACCTGGAGACACGCGGGGTAGCCTTCTTCGTGAGCAAGGAAGGCCAGTTTCAAACAGATGCATGCGGAAGATCCAGCAGTACCGGGGTAGAGGTGGTTATCAAAGAGCTGCCACGAGCTATTGTACTCACTGTGACACATCGTCATTGTTGTCGAATTGTCAGTGAGTGAGTGAGTGAGTGAGTGAGTGAGTGAGTGAGTGAGTGAGTGAGTGAGTGAGTGAGTGAGTGAGTGAGTGAGTGAGCAGCAACGTTCAGAATGGCGGTCATACCGAGTGACGATGGGACGCTGGTAGGACGAACACTCGGAGAAGTAGCCTGACGCATTGCACCACATTTCGTACTCGAACTCGTCGCGCTTCTCGTGGTCCTCTACCCACACGGCCTCGATGTAGGTCGCCCACGATTCCTGTCTCACGCAACAAATCAGCAGCCATCACACTTGTGCAGGTGGACGCACGCGCGCACCTTGAGCCAGGCGTGCTCGAAGTGGCGAATGACCAGCGCATCGCCAAAGTAGCTGCAGAAGAGATGCAGTGAGTGGGCTTGTTCCAACACCCAAGAGCGAGGTGTGAAGATGTGCACCTGTGAGCCATTTCGTGGATATTGACTGAGTCGACGACATACTTCCACTCAGTGGCGAGGTTCTTGTCAAGCATGAGGAAGTCATCCCAGGTCACCAAGCTGATGTTTTCCATGGCACCGCCTTGGTGGGACAAGATGCAGGATAGTGTGAGCCAAAGCGACAGAATAAGAGCAATACGCGCAGGTTGGTTATGGATGTTGTTAGTACCGATCTTGGGAACGATGATCTGGTAGTACTTGGGGAAGGGGAACGCGTGGCCCAGCTTCTTGGTCAGCCATCGCATCATCTGAGGCGTCTTGTCGAACACCAGCCGCACCTGTACACGAGAGACATGGGTGATGATAAGTGTCGACGAACCGATCGGGGTTTGATGTGTCTGGCCGTACGCTCTCCTCGGGAACGCCCTTGCAGCCGATGTAGGCGATGGGCACTTCGTCCACAGTCTCATCGGGGTACAACTCGAACTGCGTGGCCAAGACTGACGTTAGCTTAATGCGCGAGACCTGATAAGCAGACAAGACTGTGGCGGGGATACGAACCTCTCCGGCGGCGATGCAGGCCAGGTAGGACGGACACGGGAAGTCAAGCCGCCAGTGAGCCGTCTTGCGCCCGTCCTTGGTCACCTCCGACTCGAGCACGCCGTTGGCCACGAGACCATGCGACTCGTCGGACGTGAGCACGAACTCGAGGCTCTGTCTCACCTGAGGATAGTCCACGCAAGGCAACCAGTAACGCGCCCTAATAACCCGTAACAACACAAGCACCAAACGCGAGTGTGGTTAGTGAGTGAGCGCTGCAGCAGTCGCTTCGTATTGAGTCCCGGCATGTATTTGGAGTGTTGGTTTGGGAAAGAGGGCGAGACACAGTACCTCTCGGTCTCGTTGTCGGTGGCAGCGAACAAGGGACGTGCAGGGTAGGCCTCATCGGGGCACGAGAACATCAGACCGCTCACAGGGTGGTCCAGCACGTAGGCCACTGTGCGCCACCCAAACCAAACCAAACCAAAGCGATGAGAGATCCACACGAGTCAGAGCTCGCTTGCTTGCCTGCTTGCCTGCAGCGTCGCACACAAATGCAAAGGGGGCACTCGTACCGTGCAGCTTGCGCTCTTGGCCCTTGGCGATGGGCTCAGCCCAGGTGACGATGATGCGCTCCCCGTCGTAGGTCCACACCAGTTGGTTGCCCGCTTCGTCCTTCACGTTGACCTCCTCAAAGCCGATCGCGTTGAGCGTGATCGTCCTGCCCCCCACCCCCACATCGACCCGCGGAAGCGCACCATGGTCAGTATGGTCAAGGCAAGGCCAAGAGACGACCACGCAGTCGTTGGGCGTTGGTGACTCGAAGAGGCGAAGACGAAACCACGCAAGGCGAACTAGAGCTACAACACACACGCGCGCGCTCATACCTGGCGGCGTCGGTGTTGGAGACGAGGGTGAGGAGGGCACGGCACGTGGCGCGACGCTCCTTGAGCTGGAAGTCGTATTCGGCCTTGATGTGGCGCGGCTCCACCATGATGTCCGGCGCGTAGTGCCCTGTTGTTGTGTGCAAGTTAGCCATTGCTGCTACTTGCTAGCTCGGTGCCATAAGGTCAAAAGAAAGCCAGATCGAGTGCGCTACAAAGTCAATAGCACGCCCGATGCAGCGCGAGTAGAGGCAGATCTGATGTTTTAGGGGAGGGATCAAGACGTACGGCTGGAGCCAGCAAAGGGAAAGCCTGCCGCAGCGCGGGCATGAGCGCAGCAACCGCCGCCCTTCTGCCCTTCTCCCCCCTCGCTCGTGCTCTCCTGGTGTGGCATCTCTCTCGCTCTTGAAACTTAACTTGAAATCAGTTTTCGTTTAATTTTGCATTTCATGTTTCGTTTCGTACAGTGATATTTTGTCGACTTCATCATTTCGCGAAACGATAACAAGAAAAACAGAGTTTCCGTATTTTTAAATACGGGTATGCAAAAAATTCCAATCAGCAGACAGAGAAGACCTGAGGGAGAGATGGAGGAGAGCAACGTGTGGAACGATGCGAGCGTGCTGGCTGCTCTGCAGCAGGCCGTGGGCAAGGAAAAGCTCGCGCGCGACGTGGACGACGCGGTGGTGGACTACCTCGTCGCAGTCATTCGCGGCATCCTCGCCGACGGCGAGGAAGATGCATCCGCCACAGGCGCGTCGCCGGTACGGCCTCGTGTTGTGGAAAAGGAGGCAGCGGGGGCGGCGGTCGAGGAGGCCACCGCTCCTCTGCTCCTGGCCAACGGTCTCGCGCAGGACGAGGCCCAAGCCGCGACCGTCTGCCATACCCTGCTCGCCGCCCTGAAGCTCTCGCCAGCCCCCGCCGGCCGTGCCGCTGCCGCGGACGATGACGACCTCAAGGTGCTGGACCGACCCGTGCAGCTGCAGGCGCTCATCCCCGAGGAGCCCAAGGCGCCCGCGGCGCCACGCGAGGAGGTGGTGCTTCCCCCGCCCAAGGGTATCCCATCCTCCATCACAACCTGCACCTGATGGCACACAGCGACTGTCGCATGCTAACGCGAGTTGGCACGCTCTCTTCTTTGGTTCATGCAGAGGACGTGGACACGGTGGCAGAGTTTCTGAGAGGCACACGAGACCCGGATCCCAAGGTGACACACTCACACGTACACCCTCGTTGGCACAATCCAGCATGCTGATGGCCCGTACCAAACCACAGACTCGTAAACTGTACCTGCGCGAGCTGTGCCCGTGTCATGTCAAGCGCGATGTCGAGATCGTGTGGGACAGGATCTTGGAGATGACGAACGTACGCCGCCGTGCTCTCCTCCTTGCGCCCTCCATTTGTGAAGATGAGCTCAGTTTTGCTTCTCCTCTGCCTGTGTGGCCGCACACAGGACCCAGACCCTGCGGTACGCTACCAGGTGATGCACAATCTCTGTGATGGCTCTCCTGCTACACGCGAGCTGGACGTCATCGCTGCGCTTGGTACCTTTCGCCTCCTCTACCATTCATGCCCTCACTCACGCCCTGAATCCACGCTCATCTCACGCGTGCGTGTGTATGCGCCTGTGCGGCCACATCGTCATCCTCCGCACAACGCAGAGAAGATGCACAACGACGACGACAAGCTGATCCGCCGCAAGGTCCACAACGTGCTCACGCACTACCGCAAGACCGGCAAGTGGAACATCCTCTGAGCGCCTCCACTGCGCTGCCTGTCCATTTAAAAAAGCTGTTCGAAATGATTTTTCAAATTTTCGTTTGGATTTGAAATTTTGTTAGGCTTGCGTTTGCAGATTTGGGTTTGTTGTCGACGAGCGGGGAAGAGATCAACGCGTGAGCGAAGATGGAGAGCAGCAGCGGGCAGGTCGATTTTGCTGCGGTCCAGCGCCGCAAGACCACCGACTACCTGGCAGTCGTCGCCGAAGCGCGCCAGGGCCACGCCGCCCCCAAAGGTCTCT
The DNA here is from genome assembly GCA_000826305.1 of Acanthamoeba healyi. Lineage (NCBI taxonomy): Eukaryota > Discosea > Longamoebia > Acanthamoebidae > Acanthamoeba > Acanthamoeba healyi. Next base: position 7,808 of record CDFA01019841.1, read on the forward strand.
TTCTCTCTCTCTTTGTGTGTCTTCCTCATTTCTCTGTGAGAGATTTGCTCCTTGCATTGATGAAGCTGAGGGGCTCTGTGGTGGCGGTTTTAGATTTCTGGGAGGTGGTTGTGGTGACAGCTGCGGACCAAGACCAGAAGCGGTTCTACGAGTGCCAGCTCGAAGAGAGGCAGAAGCAGGGCTCCATCCCCGCGCACGTCAAGTGCGTCTATCTCGCTCACTATGCGCCTCACCGCACGCTTGCCCGCTCACAGCAGCGTGCTCGCACCAGGTATCTCGTGATCGAGGACCCACCGGGAGACAAGATAGGCTGTGGTGGTTCGACCATGCACGTCCTCCACCTGCTCGACGAGCTCTACGGGCCCCAGCTCTACGAGCGTACGGCCATCCTTGCACGCTTGTTGGATTGGATGATCAAGCTGTGATGTTGTGTTGACACGACACTTGCTCCCGTCTGTATACAGTGAAGGTTCTGATCATCCACGCGGGCGGCTATAGCAAGCGACTCCCCAACCACAGCGCCACCGGCAAGATCTTTGCCTCGGTTCCCTACTCTCTAGGTACACATCGCACTGGCTGTGGTGTCGGCGCGACGCTATGGAACTGCCTCTTTGTGCTTCTGTTCACATCACGATCGGCAGTCGAGGGTGGGCCTGGCTGTTCGATGCTGGAGCTCAAGTTCGTCATGTTCATCGACTTCCCGCGCAACATGAAGTCTGGCGTGTTCATCTCCTGTGCCGACGACATCGAACTCTTCGAGTCCACAGGTACCAACCAACCCATCGAGACTTGAATTGCCTCACGCACACGATCGACTACATCCTGATGGTGTTGGTGGCGTAAAGGCTGCAGTTTTCATAACGTGGGCTTCACCGCAATGTCGCACCCGGCCGAGGCCGAGATCGGACTCACCCACGGCGTGTTCGTGCTGGAGAAGAATCTGTCCGACGCAGTGTTGGCAGCAGGCGCGAGCGCGAGTCAGACAGACCCCGTCACTCAAGCTGTCAGCATCCCCGTTCTCTCGTGCCGCCGCTTCCTCCACAAACCGTCCATGGAGCTGATGAAGCAAGCCGGCGCCTTCCTGTCTAACCATCAGGTTGAGCTGCGCATCCCCATCCACTTGCGCTGAGCTCGCTATCCTAAACTGCCGCGTCTGCCATGACTTGCAGGTGATGGTGGACAGCAACTTCTTCTTCGACACAAGCGTGGCCAAGTCCCTGCTGAAGTATTACCGCAGCGCCAAGCCTCTGCGCTGTGAGATCGACGCCTATGGCGATTTCATGCAGGTACACGTCTCCGCCTCTCCTCCGTGGATCACTGCCCCGAACCCACCCTTTGTGTACATGTGCGCCGCTGCCAGCCATTGGGAAGCGAAGCAGAAGACAGTTATCTGGCCAACACGAAGAATGTCAGCACGGTCACCGAGTCCCTGGCCGTCGTGCGCAGGGAACTGTACGAGCTGTTAAAGGGCACCCAGCTGAACGTCATCCCGTTCATTCCCTCCCTGTTCATCCACATCGGCACCTGCGAGGAGTACCTCGGTTCGCTTACTCTCTTCGCACGCGCGCACCACCACGCTGCTTGCGTCTCCAGACTAACCATGCCGCTCCTACAGACCACTTTTGCGTAAACCTTCCCCGACTCGGTTTCAGCCGCCACGTCTACAACGCTGGATTGCCCAGGTACGACACCGCGGCTTCCGTCATTACACTGCATGCAGCGCGGAGGCTCCTGCAACTCTTTATAACATTTAAGTGCCTCTCGAGTGTAGTGAGAGCACGAGGGACAAATGCAGCACGCTGCACTGTGTCTTTGGTGATGACGTGCGCGTGGGAGAGATGTCAGTGGTCGAGTACTGCCGCCTTCCTCGGAGCCAATCGAAGATCGGTGGTCGCTGCATCCTTAAGTACACACTCCTTCATCACCCCTTTCCTCCCCTCCCCTTTTTGGCGCATGCGTGTGGACCACGGCCTGACCTCTCGCCCTTCCTCCACTCCAGCGACCTGCAGGCCGACGAGGCCACGATCGTGGACATCCCTGATGAGGTGATTATGCAGTCGCTGCCCTTCCAAATGCCCGCCAACGAGGGCGGCGAGACGCCGGCAGCCAAGGGCTGGATCACCACGTTCTTTGGCATCGCCGACGACTTCAAGAAGGCGGCGCCGCCGGCCCAGGCCGCCGCATCGCTGCAGCTGCGTGGCGTGCCGCTGGCCAGGGTGGCCGCCCAACTGGGCGTCGGCGACGCTACGCTCTGGGCTCAAGGAGAGCAACAATGCAGCGTGTGGAACGCGAGGTACACTGCCCGCCGCCACAGCAAGCAACCCATGATCATGTCCCTTACCTACGAGCATCATCTTTTCTCCACGCACACAGACTGTTCCCTGTGGCGAGCACGCCCGAGGAGTCGCTGCGTCTGTCCCTGGCTATGCTGGCCTCCCTCGCCCAGCCCGATGGTGCGCAGCGGCACGCTGGCTTCATTCATTCCATCTCTCGCGCCGTGATCTGGATGATCTAGTGCTCACCTTCAGTCGCTTCTTCATCCCCTCCTCCTCCTACATCTTCTCGTAGGCGAGCCCATGGTGCTGGCCGAGGACCAGGCGAGGATGTCGTGGGAGGAGGCGCTCAAGCTCAAGGACATGCCCGCCCTCATGCTCAAGCGATCGCGTCACCTGCAGGCCATCGTACAACACGCCACATCAGCCTAAGGCACCCACTCATCATCCCCCCCACGTCTTGCGTGTCTGTGTGACATCATCTTCCTCATCATCTTCCTCCTTGTGTACATCGAGTATTTACATTGGCATAGGCCATTGAGCGCTTGAACAACACCACATCCCTCTCGCTCTCTCCGTCCGTCTTCTGTGTGTCTCTCTCTTCGTCTACATGCCGCGGGCCGCGTCGTCCATGGCCCGCTCGCGCGCGACTCGGTCGCCGTCGTCTGTACAGACGATCGAGGAGATGGTCGTGCCCGCGCGCTCGCTCGGCCACTCGCTCTGGAGGTCGTCCTCGCCCTCGAGCTGGTGCATGGCGTCGCCGTTGGGATCCCTCTCGCCTCCCGCGCCGCCGCCTCCACCGCCGCCGCCGTAGCCCATCTGTTGCTGCTGTTGGCGGACGGTCTCGAGCATGGGCTGCAGGATCCTTCGCCGGGCATTGATGAACCAGTTGCTGATCTGATTGATGGTCAGGCCCGTCTGGCTAGCCAGCTGACGCTTCTGCTCCTGTTTTGGTGGAGACAACAAGAGCGAGAAGAGGTGTCAAGGGGATGGTTCTGCAGATCGATTTTTGCGTAAATGATGAAATGTGGGGGGGGGATGAGGGATTGGAGAGAGATGCGAACCTCGCTGGGGTAGGGATGGAAGAGGTGCTCGAAAAGCCACTTCTTGAGGATGTTGGTGGCGCGCTTGGGCAGGTTGCCACGCCTCTTCTTGTTGGCCTCGCTATCGAGCGCCTCGCCCTTGCGCTTGCCGCCGCCCCCGCCGCTGCCGTCCTGGGCCGCCGCGTTGTTGACGGTCGTGGTGAATCGCTGGGCGCCCTCCTTGAGGAGGGTCAGGTAGCGCGATGAGAACTGGTCGCAGAGATCGTAGACCTTCTCGAGCTGCGCCGCATGCTGGCGCTGGAGCTCAATGTACTTGATCACGTAGTCGTCGGTCGAATTGTCCGATCGATCCGACCCGTCGGCGCCGCCGAAATGCGAGGGGAGGGGGGGCAGGGCCGACGAGGGGAGTGTGGATGATGAAGAGGGGGCGGGGGCGCCTCCGGCCAGACCCAACTCCGCGGCCGAGGATGTGTTGAGGCCGGCCACCTCGCATCGGCGCAGGGCATCGATGACCTCGGGGAACAGGGCGTGGGTGTGGATGAGCTGGTCCGCCTGAGGTTGCTGCTGGGAGGACATCATGGATGGCAGCTGCAGGTGATGTTGCTGTTGCTGCTGGTAATGCTGTTGCTGTTGCAGCTGCTGCAGCTGTTGGTGGCCGAGGGGGGCCAGCGAGTACCCTCCATGCAACTTCATTTTTTTTCTTCGTTCTTCTTCGTTCTCTTTTCTCTTCGCTGGTCAACCTCTGGTCGCTCAGGCGTTGAGGTGAGGGTGAGGTGAAGGGTGTTGTGGTGGATAGAGTAGAGGCAGAGGTGCACTGGTTGCGCTTGTGTATGGAGGTGTAGCTGGCGTAAGATGGAATGGACGGGCGCGCTGGTGGGTGGTTGGTCGATGCGAGCAGAGAGCCACTGACTGAGGCGGTTGATGGTCGTTTGAAATGGGCTCACTCTGCGAAAGCTTGCTGGTGATGGGATGAGAGGCTGCAGACCACAAAAGCAAAAAACAAACCGTTTGGTCTTGACCTCGGCCCAATGACCTGTCGTGCCATGTCGCGTTTCATTTTCATGACGGTCGTGTCACTTCGTTCTTCACGAATTGCCACCGAAATGACACTGTCGACAGTGTCAGACCGTGTTCTGCCACTTCGTGTCAACTCGGCGCGGGTTCGAAACCCATCCTTGCCATTACAACATATCATCCATTCTTTGCATACTTGGACAGAATTCGAGCTTTTTCGTGAAGCTTGAAGATGGCGGTGAATTTGGTGAGGGGCGCATTGATTGATATCTCCAAGCGTTGAAGGGAGATGGAGCAAGGGGCGGAGGTGGAGAAGGAGGATGGCCAGCTTACCTGGAGCTGGACGCCCCCTGTCCGTTTTCCTCGAGCGCAAGGTACTAGGCCTTTTTGCATTTGTCGTCCCCTCCTCCTGTGCTGAGGTGAACCAGACGTCCACTACGCCAGGGCCATCGTGATGCTGCACGAGCCCTCTGGACAGAGTCTCCTGCTCGAAGCCGGTAAGTTCCCCATCCACCGCTCGTCGCTCTCGCGTGCTCCTTGGGGCTCGTGGTCCGCTTGTTGACGCTCTGTGGGCTGGCGCAGAGAAGACGGGGTGGAGCCAACACGGATGGATGCAGCCCCACTTTGAGGGCCAGCGACGTGGCTCCTTCTGCGCTCTCGCCTCGTGCGCCATCGTGCTCAACGCTCTCCGCTCGTCATCATCGGACGACGGCGACGGCGACACTGAAGTCGATGAACCGGACAAGAAGCGACGCCGCAGCGGTGGTGATGATGACGATGACGGTGGTGATGGCCATCAACGGGACAGCGGTGACAGCGCTCACGCACGAGTGACAGCAGAAGGAGAGGCGGCAGGGCAGCAGCGGCGACGGCAGCGCTGCCTGGTGACCCAGGACGATCTGTTCAGAGAGATCGTGATGAAGCACTTCCATAAGCGCGAGAAGGACATGCACAAAGGTGACCGACGAGCCTTGTGCGCGCCTCTGGTGTGTGCAGTGACACTCATGGTTGACGCGACAGGCCTGCATCTGACGCAAGTGGCGCGCATGTTCGCGCTGGCGGGAGCTAGCGTGACGCTCCGCTGCTCGGAGGATCCTCACCAAGTCTCGCAGTGGCTCAAAGAGGACATTGCAGCTGTCTTCTCCTCCAGGTAGGCCTTACCACGCGAGCTCGCTTCAATGTCGCACGCCACACACGTCTCGCTGATCATATGGTCTGCTCACACACGACAGATCGCGGTGCGTGGTGGTCAATCTGTGGCGTGACTTTGAGGACCATCGAGGAGGGCACGTCTCGCCCCTCGCTGCCTACCACCCGCAGCGGCAGATGGTCCTGCTGCTCGACGTAGCCAGGTACGCGTCGCCTTGTCTCGCACACGTGTGCCTGCTGCGCAACGTTGACCCTAACGCCATGTCCGGCGCGCGTACGCACAGCCACCGCACCAAGCCTCACTGGCTCTCCATTCACGACCTGGTACGTCGAAGCCCTTGTCCCTTGTCTTCGTGTCATCTCGTTCCCAGTGTTGCTGCGCCGCACGCTCACTGCTCGTGTCCCTCAGGTGCCGCTGCTGTGTCGCGTCGATAGCTGGTCGGATCGAGCCCGCGGCTATCTAGTCATCTCGAATGACGGACTGCGGGAGTCTGTCTCTGATGGCGCGCGTGGCTGAAGACGGAGAGAGAGAGAGAGAGAGAGAGCGAGAGAGAGAGAGAGAGCGCAGGACTGTTGTACATTGACGAGCGGCTGCAGCACACGAAAGCAGGGCTTGATTGGCACCCTCACGGTGCGTGGTGGCGCTCGCTAGCGAGGAGGGCAGCGGCGGTGAGTCGCTTGCGCGCGGCGGTCTGGGCGGCGAGCTGAGCGCGCATCTGCTGGAGGGCGGCCACCTCCTGCGCCACCACCGGGTAGAATTGGTTGCGCAGCTGGGTCACCTTCTTCCGCGGGAAGCCGCCCAGCCCGTCGAACATCACCTACCGCCGTTCGTTGCATGCCATGGCACAGTGTCAGCGCGACAGAGATCAAGCGACGCAAGGGAGAAGGGCGGACCCGCATGAGGTGCTCCGGATCAAAGGTGGTCTTGGTGATGCGCTTCATGGTCATGAAGAGGGTCTGGTAGTCGGTGGTCTGGATGAGCTCCTGCGCGTGGATCTTGATCAGGGCGAGCGCCACTCGGAAGAGGATCTTGCTGCCCTCGTTGAACAGACAATCCCACACGCGCAACGCCAGCTGTACACGTACGTACGGCGCACCACACACACCACACAGACAGCCCCGCACACGTGAGCAACACGCCCAAGCGGAGGATCAAGACGCGCGCACTTGCACGCCAGATCAGTTGACGTGGTACCTCGGCACTGAGGTCCTTGACGAAGAGACAGGAGAACCACTGGGTGGTGATGAGAGGCAGGGTGAAGCCCAGCCGCTCAAAGTGTGAGGCGACGTGAGGCAGCTTCTCCACCAGCAGCGTGTCCAACACGCGCTGGTCGGCCTGCACGCCCATCAGGCTCTCACTGGAGTATTGAAGCTGATGGTCAGTCTCTCTCGCTCACACGCAGCGTTGTGTGTGAGATGTGTGGCCCGTAGCTTACCCGTAGTAGTCCTGTGGCAGGAGCTCCTCTGTTGACACACGAGGAGAGAGAGAGAGAGAGAGAGCCAGATCAGCGTCTCCACTGTCAGAGGAAGAGAGAGAGAGAGAGAAGTGAGCGCGAACCGATGATGGTGACAAGCATCCAGAAGGCCTCCTCCTCCTTCATGAAGAGCAGCAGCATTCCCGTCACGAAGTTCATGCTCTGGCAGTACCCCACCCTGGTGTGCGCACGACGGCGGACAAGAGGACAGAGGCAAAGTTTAGCCAGTCGCGCAAGCACCGCCGGTACACACGCGCGTACTTGGGGTTGCGCCGGCTGTAGGCCACGAGCACGCGCTTGAGCTTGGCTTGTCCCTTATCTCCAAAGAAGGGATGCTGCGGAAACGTTCGCGGTGCGTCCTGCACACACACACGCGCTTGGTTGGTGTCCCATCATCACGCAACTCGCTAATCGCGGCTTCAGAGAGGGTGTGCACCAGCTCTATTTGTTCGATGTACGTGGTGTTGACGTCCTTCTTGTGCAGTAGCTCGAGATAGTAGCCTGTGTGGCCGTTCACGCGCGCTGTGGTGTCAGTCTCCCCACTCAGCGACAACCAACTCCAACACTCGAGTAGTGGCTACCTGAGTTCTGCTGCATCTTGCGGCGCGCGCCCGAACACACGAGCCACGCCTGCGCATCGGCCTCGCTGTGTTAGTGCACGTGCAGAGGCCAGACACAGACACGGGGAGGAGGAGGAGCAGGACCTCTCGCCGTATGGAAACGGGGATGCCGCGTCGGACGAGCAGCTTGAGCGTGAGCGAGGTCTTGTTGAGCCGGTTCTTGTTCCTGGCCAGATACGCTGTTGGCACGGCATCATGATCCACGACAGCGACGCCATCAGCACATCATCCAAGGGTCACTCGCGCGGTAGTGCACGCTTGAGCGCTCGGCCATACCTTTCCATTCGCGGATCTGATCGTCGATGAGCGGAGCGTAGCGGAGGGCGATGGCCTGTTGCTCCTCTTCGTTCTCATAGGGGAATCCGTATCGATCCCGAAGCTTGACCTCTTCTTCGGCGCCGCCTGTCCCCGCCGCGTCGTCAGCAACATCGCCTCCAGGTTCAGTGACACTCGTTTCGCTCTCCTGCACGAGCATCTCCTCGCGCAGCTCATCATCGCCATCGCCCTGCTCGGCGTCCTGCTCTTGGTCGTCCCCGCCATCGCCCTGCTCGGCGGCCTGGACGACTCGCACATCTCGCGTCTCCGCCTTCTGCAGCAGCTGCTGTTCCTGCGTCGGCGACGTCTGCTCAGTCTGACGCTCTTGCTGCTGCTGCTGCTGCAGCAGCAGTATCTCCTCGCGCAGCTCTTCGTCGCCATCGCCCTGCTCGGCGGCCTTGACGACTCGCACATCGCGCGTCTCCACCTCCGACGACTGCGGCCTCTGGCGCGTCGGCAATGGCGACGTCGCCGTCTGGACCGCGGGTACCCGCGCCTGCTGCGCCTGGCGCTGGCGCTGCTGGTGCAGGAGCAGCAGCTCGTCCTGGCCGCCGTCCGTGTCGCCCTCAATGAACACCGTTGACATGGGCCGATGGCCGAAGCCATTCCCGTTGGCGCCGTGGCCGTGATCGTGGTCGTAGGCTGCAGCGGCAGTCGCGGCCGAGCTCGCGCGGACGACGGCCGACGCCGACTCAGGCATGAGGAGCCGGAGCTGGTCGCGGAGGGCCGTCGCGTCGTAGCGCACCCACTGGCGGCGCATGAACGGCTCGTCGTCGCTGGCCACCGCGGCCACGCCGCCGTCCAGATAGGCGCGGCGGTCGGCCGCCCGCTTAGGTCCGCTCCTGCTGCCGGGCGCTGCCGGCAGAGTGTTTGAGGAAGAAGAAGGGGTCATCATAGAGGAGGGCATCTTCATCATCAGCTCCGAGCCCGTGTGGACAGAGAGCGTCGTCGTCGTCGTCGCCGTCGTCGCCGCGGGCCAGTTTGACATCTTCGTCGTGGTCGTTGTGGTCGTGGTCGTCGCTCTGGACGTGCCCGGAGCGACGGATGCATCCGACGGGCCCTGCTGCAGGGCGGAACGTCGGCGGCCGGGGGAGGCCGAGCCGGTGAGCGCGGCCATCTCGGTGAGGAGGGCGTCGATCTCGAGGAAATTGGCCGCCGCGGACTCGAGGCGTTCGCGCCACGATTCGAGCTCGGTGTCGTCGTCGTCGTAGTCGTCTTCGATGCCCTCGAACGACGTTCCCCGCGTGCGCGGCAGCGGAGGCGGCGACGACTGACCCTCCGCTCCCTCCGTCTCCTCTTCGCCTCTTCGTCCGTTCCCCATTCCCTCCTCCATCTCTCCCCTCTCTCACGTGTCCTCCGATCTTTAAATCCAACAACTAATCATTTTCCTTTTGTTTCTTGTAGATAATACGAAGGAAATTGATTTTTATATAATTTTTATGCGCATTAATTTTTTTGCTTCAGGCGAGAGAGATGCCGCACCACCAGGAGAGCACGGGCGAGGGAGGAGAAGGGCAGAAGGGCGGCGGTTGCTGCGCTCATGCCCGTGCTGCGGCAGGCCAAGGCTTTCCCTTTGCTGGCTCCAGCCGTACGTCTTTCCCACACCAGATCTGTCGCTACTCGCGAGCAAGTAGCAGCAGAAATGGCTAACTCTCAGGTTTTGCCTTGCACATGGACGCACGCAACCGACAACAGGGCACTACGCGCCGGACATCATGGTGGAGCCGCGCCACATCAAGGCCGAATACGAC
>CDFA01019845.1:0-19684 GCA_000826305.1 Acanthamoeba healyi
ACCCAATCGACATAAAGGAGCGATTGCGGCTGCCACCACGAGGGAAGAAAGAAGATGAAGCTCGTCACGTTTTTGTTGTGGGGTCTTATCGCCATCCTGGTCTTCCCCATCTCCTGCTTCTGCGCCTTCCTCTGGATCCTCTTCTCCTGCTGCTCCCCCTGCTTTGCCGAGTGCGGCGCCGTCCTCGAGGCCATGTGGAAGGGTACCACCTCCCCCTCCCCTCCTGTTGCCCTACTCTGCCCCCACGCACTGCACGCGCCTTTCCATTTATTAATTAATTTAAAATATAAATTAAATAATTATTATTTTGTAGGGACGACGCTGGTGCAGTACTGCTGCATCAAGGCCATGGGCGGCGAGCCGGGAGCAGGCGGCAAGGGCAAGGGCGGCGGCCACTGAACGAAAGGAGGGCTTGCTATCACCGCGGGGTCGATACGACGCAACCTGGCCAAGGTGCAAACAAATAAAAACAAAAATGAAGGGTGTGGAGGGAAAGGGCGAGGAGGAGGCTCAGCGGCGGACGTCCTCCTCATCACCTCGACGAGGTGGTGGGGGTGAGGATCCGCAGCTGCCGCCGCTGCTGCCGCTGTATAAAACAAAAGGGTCCCTGTGTGCGCGGCAACACTTGCGCACACGGATGGAGGAAGAGCTAAGGAGGGAGGGAGGAGAACTGCTCCATCCACTGCTATCGCATCATCGTCGTCCTCGTCTAGGCGACGGGCGTGGAGGCGTCGATGACCTTGTTGAAGATGGCGAACAGGTTGCCCGAGATGAAGTTGTTGTCCACGATGTTGACGAGGAAGTAGGTGTCGTGGATCACCTTGATGAGCTGACGCGAGACCGAACCCTCCTCGTAGGCATTACCCCACTGCGTCTCCCACAGGGTGAACGCCTCGTCCTTCCACACGAGGAACGCCGCGGCGTCCACCACGGTGGGCTGCACCACTTCCTGTTGACGTTCATCAATCGAGCGCGATAGCACCAGAGGGCAACGCGTTAGATCAAACAGGACAAAGTGGAAGACGAGAAGGAAGGAGAAGAAGCACCTTGCCGGGGAACACGCCCCATGTGACGGCGGCCGTGCCCTTGGTGTTGGCGACCGACTCGCCCTTGGCGTTGACGACGTGGTAAGAAAGGGTGGGGAAGTTGACCATCTCGGCCAACAGCTTGTCCTTGTTCTCGGGCGAACAGAAGAACTCGAGGTACTCCTTCTGGTACACGTAGCCTGTCGTGCACGTAACAACCACACCATGATCAGCACCATCGCACTTGCCTTGATGACGAGGGAGGGCACGTACCACCAGGGCCACCCCAGCCAAAGAGCTTGTCGGAAGAGTCAGCGGCGTTCACGCGGGGCTGAGAGTTGATGGTGAGGAAGCCAGCGCGGTTGATCTTGATGAGCTGCTGCTGGATGACCGACGTCTCGGCGGCGATGGCGGTATCGACCCACGGCAGGCGGGTGACCTTGCCCTCGCAGTGACCGACGAACACGTTGATGATGTCCTCCACCTTCTCGGGTGCCACGCCCCACTGCTTGCTGTAGTTGCTCCTCGGCGGCGCCATCGAACCCAAGTGCCAGTCCTTCAGCTCACCGAACGCCGGCGACCGCGAGTCGCCCCATCGGCCGTTGGGGAAATCGTCCCACGACGCCGTCCTGGGAAAGGAACGAATGTCGTACGATCAGGCCCGACGCTCAAATGCACCACCAACATCAAACGCGAGCAGGCTTCGTCGTACCGGGACATGTACGACCGCGGTCGGTTGGCCCAGAAGATAGGACGCACGTCCTCCTTCTCCTTTCTGTTGGAGTAGGCCGACTGTGGAAGGAAGAGAGAGATAAGCTCGAGGTGACGGGTCCGGCAGTGTCGAGAACAAGAAGGGGGGCACATACAGAGCGCCAGGGAAGAGCGCGGGAAGGGCGAGAGGCGGCGATGAGGTCGAGGTCCTCAAGGATCTGAGTGACGGCCTTCTCGAGGTTGAGCGTGTAGAAGTGAACGCCCGGGGTACCGGCAGCCAGCAGGTCACGGCACATCTGCACACACAGATCCACGCCGTACTTCTTCACCGCTGAGTCGTCGTCTTGGATGGGCTCGAGAGCCTGTTACAGGCGTCGGAAGAATGCATCAGTTCTCACGTACTCCTGGCACTGAACGGGGGCAAGGGAAAGGCGCCTCACCTTGTTGATGTGCTCGGGGATGAAGGTCTTACAAAGGCTGGTCATGCGCTTGAATCCACCATAGGTCTGGATGGGCATCATGCCTATGTCCGACCGAAGGTGTTGGTCAGCATTGTCTCTAGAGATCAGCAACGGTTGCTAGAGCCAACGCAAGCGTACCGGGAATGATAGGACAGTTGATGCCAAGGGTCCTACAGTCCTTCACGAACTTGAGGAAGAGCGTGGTATCGTAGAACAGCTGAGTGATAATGAAATCGGCACCAGCGTCGATCTTAGCCTTCAGGTGCTCCAAGTCCTTCTCGCGGCTCTCCGAATCGAGATGCATCTCAGGGTAGCCTGCATTCGGCCGCGTGGGAAGAGAGGTTTAGTCAATACCGTCATGAAAGTCAATGTGCAGGGTCGAATAAGCACATGGTTCGCTGTTTACGCACCAGCAACACAGATGCCGAAGAAGTCACCATACTCAGCTCGGATGTAGCGCACCAGGTCGGCCGCGTGGGCAAAGCCGCCCTCGACTATGCACGCGAGCACAAAGAGCACACGGTTAACACGTCACGCACGCGTAAGCCACCTCCCCCGGTCACTCACTCCGCAGCTCGATGCGGTCAAACGACGTGTGGCCGCAGCATAACTACGTCACGCCCGACAAACCAAAATAAAAAAAACTAAATGTAGATAAAGAGAGAGAGAGAGAGGCGGCGGAAACGACGACAGCAAGGAGAGCGAAGCGTCAACGCACCCTTCTTCCACTCCTCGCCACGGGGAGGGTCTGCGCAGAGGGCCACGTGTGTGAGCAGGAGGGAAGCCGGCAGACCAAAGGGAGAGAAAAGGCAGTCGTACCGCCGCGGAGGGCAAGGATGTTCTGAATGCCGGCGTCCTTGGCCTGACGGAGAGCGTCGTCGATCTCGGCACGGGGCATGTTGGTGCAGGTGAGATGCATCATGGTCTCCAGGCCGCAATACTTCTGCGCCGTGGCGCAAATCTCCAGGGTCTTCTGGGCCGTGCTGCCGCCGGCACCCCACGTCACATCAATCCACTCCGGCTCGAACGATGCCATGCGATCAAGTCGCTCGAACAAGTTGATGACGCCTTGATTCGTGGATTGAATTAAATTGAACGGAAGACATGATGATTAGCCCATTATTATCAAGCACAAAAGAAAGAGCAAAAATCGCAAGTCGACATCTCTTTCCGCGGGGCGAGTAGCGGATCCGGCTCGCGCCAAGATGGGCTCTTGCCGTGGTAAAGAAAAAAATATATAAATAATTATAAATCTTTGTAGCGGCTACCTTCATCGGTCTTGGGCGGGAAGTACTCGAAGGAGAACATGGTACGGTTCTCCTCGATGGCGGCGTTAATCTTGTCGATAATCTTCATCTTGAGAGCGAGGGAGGAGGATCGATTGCGGGTGGGGGCAGCGAGGGCTAATGGGCTAGTGTACTACGCGTGCAGCTGCCGGCAGAAATGCAAAATGCCCCGCAAAATGCGCTTCCCGCTCAACTTCCGTTCCGGAAATTCTTCGGCGAGTGCGAGGTGGTATTTGGAAAATGTGAACTCCACGAACCAAACACAGGCTTTGTGCTTGCCGCGGACCCAAAAGAAGCCAAGGAGCGCGTGCTGGCGAATTTGTAGAGGAAGCTCGCCGTCATCGTGAAGTAGCGAGAGAGAGAGAGAGAACGTAGAGAGAAAGGAGAGGAGATGTATTTGTGCAAATGGGGGGGGGTGCAGCTGTGTATGTACATGTGCAGCAAGGGAGGAGAGGGAGACGGACTCGTGGGCAGGAAGACAGGAGGCCGCGGCGATGGTTTGTACATAAGGAGAGAGTCAGAGAAGCTCTCGAGAGCCGCGGCAACGATGGCCGACGTCTAAACATCGTCCCCATCCTCGTCGTCCGAGATGTCGCTGTAGGAACTGAGATCCTCGCTCATGTCGCTCTCTGACTTGGCCTCCAACGCCTCATCCGTCGCGTACTTCTTGACGTACTCTGCACACACAAGGCACAGAGAAGGAAAGCAAATGATGATGGCGATTATGAGGTTATGTACGTCAATGATGTGCCATCGCACAGGCAACATACACTCACGAGGGCAGGATGGTGGTACCTTTTACGATGGACTTGTAGCGTTCGGGATCACGAAGCAGGAGGGCGGCAGCTTCACCATTGAGCGGATCGCTCGGGTTGGGGTAGAGCAACAGCTGCGGGAGGAACACCTCGAATATGTTGATCAGGTCTGCACCAAGGCAAGAGAAAGAAGCACGTCAGCGAACGACCGCTGTCCGTGTCAGGCTCCCAAGCCCGGTTGGTTGGTTGATCACGAACCGAACATGGGGCTCCAGGTCTGGTTGATGACGTCCAGGCACACCGATCCCGACCTGTGGTCCCATGGTAGAAAGGTGAGCAACAGTCACCGCCTTGTCAAGGGCGTTTCGGGCTCGGGCTAATGTCTCCTCAGCCTGATCTCCTCCTGTGATGCACCGACGCGGACGAGGGAGGGGAAACGTACGCTTCGTCGACGTTGGGGTGGTAGATCTTGTTGTCGAACCCGATGGAGGGCGACTTGTAGGGGTAGGCCTGGGGCAACTCGACCCGCACACGCCACACGCCGCCTTCATAGGGGCCTGCAGGGAGAGGGGGGGGGGGAGTTAGACGTCAACTTCCTGGAACAACCTCGCCCCCTAGATTGGGCCATGGGAGGGATATGGATGGTTGGAAGCCGCACTCTCCTTGGGCCCAATGAACTTGACGTTGAACTCGGCCATGGAGTCGCCCGGCATGGTTACTTCGTACTCGCTCATCATGCTGCGCGCGTTTTCCGACAACGGATGCAGCGCACATCAGCAAAGGGCACACACGATGTGTGCATCATCAATAATTCAAGTTCTGAGCTTCAAAAAAGATGGCTGCGTACAGTTTCATGACGTCGGTTTCCTTGCGCCTGTTGGGAGAGGACATCTTGCTGGTGGGGTGGAGAAGGTCTGGGTGGGTTTACACAAATGTACACAGTCCCTGGGCGTGTGTTTGACGCGGTAGCGGTTGGGGCTGGCTTGGCTTAGCTTGGCTTTGCTAGAGATGGAAGCAATAGATGTGGGTGGGGACAGGCCAGCGAGCAGCACGACTTGTCAATGCAGGGCGTGTGAGAGACGAGGAAAAGGCAACAAACTAACTACAACAGCAAGGGGGGAGCAGCTGCTCGAAACAACCAACGCCACGACGAGCTGCGCCCCAGTTGGCTATGCGCTGGAAATTTCGCGCTTCATCGCGGATTTTCCGCGGCAACAATTGGCACGAAAGAAAAGAACAGAGAAAAAGTTTTATGTTTTGTCCAATGGGACATTTCTGCTGGACTAGAGCAGGAAAATATGCGTACAGCCAAACAAGCTCTAGCTTACACTCTGCTCCGACCACACGCGAGCACGTCACAATGGCAAAGCAACAAGAGAGCGCGGATAAGTGGGACCTTGCGGGCAAGGTCGCAGTCGTCACCGGTGGCTCGTCAGGTGACCTCCCCTCTGCCCCCCACGCGGGACGCGCGGCGTTCCCCCCCCCTCACACAAGAAAGTTCACCTGCTCACCATCACCACCTTCGCGGCCTCGCTGCGCTAGGCATCGGCAAGGCGCTGGTGGAAGTCCTGGTGAAGGAAGGCGCGCGCGTCGTGGTCGCTGACCTGACCAAGCCCGCCGAGCTCAAGCCGGACGCCGTCGTCTTCTCCCGGTGCGACGTCACCCGGCCAGAGGGTACGCGTGCGTGAGCTCGCTCGTACCCGATCATGTGCTCGCTAACGCTTGTCCCGCGGACAGACATTGCTGCTGCTATCGCCGCGGCAAAGAAGCACTGGGGCAGGTTCGACATCATGGTCAACAACGCTGGTGCGTGGTTGTTGTCAGTGAACACTGCTCTGCTCTGCCTCACTGGGTGTAGCTGATGCATCGCTGCGACCTTCCGCTGTGTGATGCAGGTATCTCGGGCGGACAACCCTTTGCCTTCCCGCTCCAGCAATCGAGCGCGTCCTGGCGCAAGGTGGTGGACATCAACCTGACCGCTGTCATTGGTACACACACACACACCACCACCAACACCACCAACACCACCTCTTGTGAAGTTGTCATCAAGGGATTGATGTTTCTTGTGTGCGTTTTGCGTGGCGTGCTGCATCTGCGTACAGAGGGCACTCAGCAAGCGATTGAGGCGATGGCCAACAACGAGAGCGGCGGAGTGGTGATCAATGTGGCATCGATGGCTGGTCTTCTGGCCATGCCCCAATCCCCCGTCTACGCCGCCTCCAAATCCGGCGTGGTCAACTTCACTCGATCGATGAAGGGGCTCATAGGACAGAGCAACGGCGTGCGGGTCAACGCTATCTGGTGCGCCACCCGATCCTCTCCCTTCTTCCCTTCATGTTGCGGCCTCTGGTTGAGGTGTGGCGCTGACTGCCCGCATGTGCCACGCAGCCCCACGTTCACCGAGACGCCGCTTGTGCGCGAGAACCCTGACGAAGTCGTAGAGGGCCTCAAGCGATCCATCGGCGGCCGCCTCCTTACGCCGTCGGACGTGGCGCAGGGCATGGTGGAGCTGATGGTCGACCCGAAGCTGACGGGAGCCGTCATGCGCGTGACGGTGCGCGGTGGTCGCGAAATTTTGCCCTCTTCCTCCTCGTCCCAGTCATCGAAGTCTCCCGCGACCGCTCGCCTGTGATCCTGTATCTCCCTCTTCCCCTCCATTGGTCTGGTTCACCATAAAGGCCCAGCCACCAACACCCCCAGCACACAACGACATCCCTTCGGGCTTGAAGCAGACCCCACACGAACGCGTGACACTGATAACTAACCTCCATGGAGCTAGAGAACTCTACCGCCACCACCTCCACGATGGACCCGCCCGCCAAGGGATCCGCCACAGAGACAAAGACGGAAGACGGGGGCGAGCTGAAGGGTGTGGGACTGTACAAGGCTGTGCGCGTGTTCAACGACCTGCGCCAGCTCCAGGAGGAGCAGCAGCACAAGCTCGGCCGCGATCGCCAACAGCAGCAGTCGACTGGGGACGACAACGACACGCTGCTCCCGCTCGAGCAGGTGTGGGCCCACGACCAGCTCCACTACGAGGGCACAGCAGCGCTCGACCGCCTCATCGGCAAGGTCCCTTCCCTCCTCCCCCCGCGCGCGGAGGTCGGGATCGTCGAGCTGTCCATTCCGTGGACAAGTCATGACGGCGCGCGCTGAACGGAGGACGGGTCGTCGTGATGGTGCAGGTGGGTCTCAAGCAAGGACAGGCCGTGCTGGACGTGGGGTCGGGCCTCGGAGGCCCGGCTCGCTACCTGGCCCACAAGGCCGGAGTGCACGTGGTGGGAGGTACGCATTCACATGATGAGCTGATGGGGAGGATGATGATGGAGGGAATAGGCTGATCCTGTCTCCGTACGAACACAGTGGAGCTGCAGAAGGACATGTGCGAGGCCGCCAGTAAGATCACTGCCATGACCGAGCTGCGGGATGGCGATCACGTCCGATTCCTCCAGGGCGACTTCCTTCAGGTGCGTGCACGTGAACTTGACTTGCCCGCGAGACGAGAGACAACTCAGGCTTCCTTGCACGCAGATGGCGGATGAGGACTTGAAGCAGCACACGACAGGATTCGACTGCGTGATGTCCATCCTCACGGTGCTGCACATCGACACCAAGGCGCAGGTGTTTGCCCGATGCTACCAACTGCTCAAGCCCGGTGGCGCTCTCTACCTCGAGGACTACTACGCAGCGGGAGAGATGGGCGACGAGACGCGGCGCGATCTGGAGGAGGAAGTGGGGTGCGCGATGCCCATCCCCACCAAGGAGCGCTATCTCGAGCTCCTTGGCCAGGCTGGCTTTAGCGACGTCGAGTTCGAAGACGTGACCACCCGCGTATGACCACACCAACCCCCAAACTGTACGTGATGGCGAATGTGCAGTTGTTGATGGTGGTCCTGGTGTCGCGCAATGGCGTGCGGTGGTGTGGCGCAGTGGTGGGACTTTGTGCGGGACAGAGCGAGCGAGTACCACGCCAAGATAGAGCAGCACCGACGAGTGCAGGGAGACCGAGACCAGGTGGACAGTCTCGACGCATTCTACCAGACCGTGGCCCGCCTCTTTGACCCCTCGCGCGGGACTGGGCTTGGCGGTGCCGTCATCTGCTGCCGCCGACCCCTTCCCTCAAGTGCACAATGACACCAAGTATCACCACCCTCCGGAACAGCCTGGCGTTGGGCTGTAGCTACATCCACCATGACAGCGGCGTACATGCAACGCCTTCACCCCACAGCAGATAGAAGAAAGATGGCAGAGTGTTGTTTGGTGTGAAGAAGTTTAGTTGCCCCTATGATTCATACAGGTCTGGACAGCTTACTGCTTGCTCTTGGCAGCCACCCTGGCGTCGTTCTCCTTCTTGTGGAACTCCTTGGTGAGCTTCCTGAGCTCCTGCCTGACCACGCGGGATTTCTGTAGTGCGGAGAAAAGCAGGAGATTAGAGATTGCACCATTTTGGCTGTAGGGTCGGAGATGGATGTTAGACATACCTCCTTCTTGGCGAGCATGATCTTGAAGCGGTCGAAGTCGTTGAGGGCAGCCCTCTTCTTCCTGAGGGCGATCTTCTTAGCCCACGAGGTGGCCTCCCACTTCTCCTGGATGCCGGCGGCAGTGTAGACCTTGACGAGGTGGTTAAGACGGGGCGACTTCTCGATCTTGATCTTGAGGTCGGTCAGGGCGAGCCTCTTGAAGGGAATGGCCTGCCTCTGGACACCAGTGATGCTGGAAGGTCCATCGATGAAAGCCTGCGGGGGGGGAGGGTGAGCCACTGGCCTTCTGGTCCAGGAGCGAATGAAGGACCGGCATAGAGCGTACTCTGTTCTGGTCAAGAACGTCAATGATGACGCAGAGCTTGCCAGCATCGGGGCCGTAGTTGATCACGGCAACGCGGCCGATCTCGACGAAACGCTTGAACACCTAGAGAATCGAAGAGATGGGGAGAGATTAGGACCTCCCATATTCGATCTGTTGAGCGATCCCAACATGAATCTGCCCTGATTCAGCCCCCCCTCTCAAGAATCAAGCAGCAGGCCGTACCATTGTGAGGGAGAGGGGATGGCCGATACGACTTGCGGCGAGGGGAGAGAAAGGAGAAAGGGAGAAAAGAAAAAATGAGCGTCATGGGATTTATCCCGCCGCACTTCCAGCATGCTGACGTGTGATATAATGCCCGTATTTCGGAAACACCAAAGTGGATTTCCCAAAAGAATACAAGTTTTTGAAACCTTGGTGCAGACGTGGGCAGCCCCCAAGTGCCGTCTCGTGTTTGGCTGGGGTGACATCACATTTCCAATTCTCTGGACGGCAAGAAGCCCATCTCCCGCACCTCTCTCCCGTCGCGACAAAGAGGCGTCCCTTCCCCTTTTGAGGCCGCAGCCACACGTGTGTAATCCAGATCTTACGGTGGGCGTAGCAGCACTAGACCAGCCATGAATCCCGAAAAGAAGAATGACGATGCGGGTTCGCCCTCTCCCCTCATCACTCCCTTTTTGGTGACTACGCTTGCGCCGCTGCTTTCAGTGGCGTGGAGATCTAGATCCCTTGGAGGGGGGGGGGGTGAGCGTGCTTTGTAGCGCGGCTCCTAACCGGATCTTGGGTGCGGCCGCACAGAGTTCGATCCCTTCATTGGCGTGGACAAGGGTTCGGTGCTTCAGGAGAAGAGGATCTTCAATGAGAGCCCGATCAACCCGCGCAAATGCGTCCATCTCATTACCAAGATACTCTACCTTCTCGAACAGGGCCAGACCTTCACCAAGACAGAGGCAACCGACTTGTTCTTTGCCACCACCATGCTCTTCCAATCGACCGACGTACGCACAGCTCTCGCTCTCTCTTCCCCCTCCCGAGATCAGTTAAAGCGCCCTCCTCGTTGTCTCTGACCTTGGCGCTGCTTGGTGGGGGAAACGTGATGAAGGTGAACTTGCGTCGCATGGTCTACTTGGTGCTCAAGGAGCTTTTGCCTCTGGCCGAGGACGTCATCATCGTGATCAGCTGCCTCACCAAGGACATGAACAGCAAGACCGACCACTATCGGTACCGCCGCTGGCTCATAATTCCCTCCCTCTCGCTCGCTCGCTTCGTCACTGACCTTTGTCTCGTCGCTGCGTGCGTATAGGGCCAACGCCATTCGGGTGCTCTGCAAGATCAACGACGTGGCTATGCTGGGCCAGGCCGAGCGCTACCTCAAGCAGGCCATTGTCGACCGCGAGCCCTACGTGGCTAGCGCCGCTCTCGTCTCGGGCATGCACCTCATGAAGGGCTCTCCGGCCGGCGTGGACATCGTACGTTCTCCTAGCCTCATCGCCCTGGGCGCGTATTCTCGTACTCACCGCGCGAGGCGAACAGGTAAAGCGCTGGTTCAGCGAGGTGCAGAGCGCCGTGAAGAGCAAGTCAACCATGGTGCAGTACCACGCTCTTGGCTTGCTTCACCAGATCAAGCGCAACGACCGTCTTGCCGTTTCGAAGCTTGTTTCGGAGATGACTCGCAGTCCCGTGCGTTCACACTACGCACACTGCCTCCTCATCCGATACACATGCCAGGTCCTCGAGGACGAAACCGACGACTCGTGCGCCGCCCTTCCCAGCTCATGAACCACATTTTATTTCATGCGCTCACCCACGATCGATTGTACCTCCTTCCCTTTGCAGGGAGCGCGGCCGTCTCTACGACTATCTCGAGAGCTGTCTGCGACACAAGAGCGAGGTGGTGATCTACGAGGCTGCCAGGGGCATCTGCAGCCTGCGGACCGTGTCGTCCAAGGAGCTCACGCCTGCTGTGGCTGTGCTGCAAATGTTCCTCAGCTCGCCCAAGGCCAGCCTCAGGTTCGCTGCAGTGCGCACGCTCAACAAGGTGGCGTCGACCCATCCGCTCTCCGTCACGGTGTGCAACCCCGACATGGAGAACCTCATCGGCGACGTGAACCGCTCCATCGCCACGCTGGCCATTACCGCCTTGCTCAAGACTGGCGCCGAGACCACTGTCGACCGCCTGATGAAGCAGATCACCAACTTTATCAACGACATCTCTGACGAGTTCAAGATCGTCGTGGTGGACGCCATTAAGACTCTGTGCCTCAAGTACAAGCAGAAGCATCGCACCCTCATGACCTCGCTCGCCAACATGCTCCGCGATGAGGGCGGATACCAGTACAAGAAGGCCATCGTCGATGCGATGCTCACCATCATTGCCGCGCTTCCCGAGGCCAAGGAGCCCGGACTTGCCCACTTGTGCGAGTTCATTGAGGTACACGGCTTTCCCACGTTTCTGCCCTCCAAGGTCTTGTCATCGGCAGCTGCGGTACTGACGTGTGTGTACGCGCACAGGATTGCGAGTTCACGCAGCTATCCACGAGGGTGCTCAACCTGCTCGGTCGCGAAGGACCCTCCACGTCGTCGCCCTCCAAGTAC
This sequence comes from Acanthamoeba healyi, assembly GCA_000826305.1. Taxonomy (NCBI): domain Eukaryota; phylum Discosea; order Longamoebia; family Acanthamoebidae; genus Acanthamoeba; species Acanthamoeba healyi. The sequence goes on from CDFA01019845.1 coordinate 11,637, forward strand.
ATTCGCTACATCTACAACCGGCTCACTCTCGAGAGCGCCAACGTACGCGCTGCGGCTCTGTCAGCGCTGGCCAAGTTCGCGCTGGGACTCCCCAGCCTGCGCCCGTCCATCTCTATTCTCCTCTCCCGCTGCCTCCACGACAGCGACGACGAAGTGCGCGACAGGGCCACCCTTTATCTGCGCCTCCTGCAGCAGGATCAAGACCTCGCTCAAAAGCTCATCCTTGACACGCTGCCGGTGCCTCTCGATAACCTGGAGCGGTGCCTCAAGGACTACGCTGCCAACCCGTCGGCGCAGCCCTTCGACATCGCCGTTGTGCCTGTCACCCCGATCGCTCCCGAGGTGTCCGACCGACGCAAGCACCCCTTGCCGGGCGGCTTCAGCTCCGACGTTGACCGTGCGCCCGCTAGTAGGTCGACCCAGCTGCCGGCCATTCCCGAGTTCGCGGCGCTGGGCCCCGTGTTCAAGACGTCGACGCCTCAGCAGCTGACCGAGTCGGAGACCGAGTACGTGGTCAACTGCGTGAAGCACGTCTTTGCGCGCCACGTCGTGTTCCAGTTCAACTGCACCAACACGCTCGACGCGCAAATGCTGGAGAACGTCGTCGTCAAGATGGACGCCTCGGGCGCCCCCGGCTTCAAGGTGGAGTGGGAGCTCGAGGCCAGCAGCCTCGTGTACGGCGTGCCCGGCTCGGCGTACGTGTGCGCGAGCCACGACGACGAGACCTACCCCACGGGCTCCTTTGGCAACGTGCTCAAGTTCCAGGTCAAGGACGTCGACCCGTCCACGGGCGAGGCCGACGAGACCGGCTACGAGGACCAGTACCCGCTCGACAACCTCGACGTCACGGTGGCCGACTACATGAAGAAGACCTACTGCACCTCCTTCAAGGACGAGTGGCAAGCGCTGGGCGAGGACAACGAGCTCGTGGAGAGATTCGCCCTCTCCACCATGAAGACGATCAAGGACGCCGTCAACGAGATCATCGACTTCCTGGGCATGCAGGCCTGCGACAAGACCGAGGTCGTCCCGCCCAAGCGCACCAAGCACATCCTCCTCCTCAGCGGCGCCTTTGTCGAGGACAACGCCCCCGCCCTCGTGCGCATCCGCATGAAGATGGACGACTCTGCCCCCGGCGTCTCCATGGAGCTCACCGTCCGCTCCACCAGCCCCCTCGCCTCTCGCCTCCTCTCCTCTGCCTTCTAGATAGACCTCCCCCCCTCTCCCCCTTTCCCCATCTGCTGTTGCTCTCTCCCGCCTTCGCCACGCGCCCCGTTCGAGCTCTCTGATCGATTCTGCCGCGGTTCGTCTCGTGGCCACGCGGCGAGGGACCATCCACCCTTTCCAACACACAAACACACACTCCACCCACATTGGTGGCATCATCATGATCACCAGCATCATCAAACCAACCAACCAACCAACCAACCAACCACGGTTCATCTTCACGTTCGTCTCGCTTGTATTTTCTTTCTTCATTTCTCTCAAGAAAGTAAAAAGAAAACACACTGCTGTCAATCGACCACACACAACTCCCACGACTACTTGAGATGGAGGGCTCGCGACGACTGAAGGAGGCCCTCTTCGGTCCAGCTGCAGCAACGGCCAGCGCAGCTGCAGATTATGGCGGCGGAGGGCCATCGAGCGCGATTTTGCTGGCGCGAAACGCGCGTGTGCGGTACGGCTGCGGGGGCTGTGGGGCGTGGAGCGGGCTGGCCGGGGCCACCGGCGGGGTCGTGGGCCACGACGAGGGGGCGGGCTACTGGTGCGGCGACTGCGGGGCCGTGCGCTGCGGCGCGCGCTGCGTGACGGCCGAGGTGGAGGCCCAGTACTGCGGGCAGTGCCTCGACAACGTGACCTCCTACGACGCCGCCCTCTTCCGCCACCGCTGCAAGAAGTGCTTCCGCTGCCCGGCCTGCCTCGCCCCGCTCTCCTTTGCCCAGCAGCTGGCTCGCACCCCCGACCAGCCCGTCCCCGCCGCCGCAGCGCAGCAGCCGCAGAGGGTGGTCTACCTCCACTGCTCCTTCTGCCGCTGGAACTCGCTCACCTTGCCTTCGCCCCTCCACGCCGACTCGCCCACGGCTCTAGTCAGTTAAGTCGCCCTCGCCACCTGCACATGTGTGTGCTGTGTGACAACGGGACGAGCGTGTTGTGCTGACACTGCACCGAGTGCGCGCGTTTGATCAGCATCGTTCATCAAGCGAGAGCGTGGCGATGAGAGCCAGAAGCGGGTGTCCGAACAAGTGGATACCTTCCACCGCGAGCACAAGGAAGCTCGCCTGCGTGCGCGTGCCTCCAAACGCTCCGCCCATCAGGCCGTTCTGCCACCTCCCGCCTTTGTTCGTCACCTCCGTTCCTCTCTCTGTGTGCCGTGTGTGCATGTGCGCGCGCGCGATCCCAATCTAGTGAATGGTCTGCTCATGCGGACAAGGCGTGGTGGTGGTGCGAATAGGAGGGAGGACACAAGGCGCCGCTGGAGCCAATCACGGTGGAGCAGGTAGAGCAAATGCGCCTCACTCGGGACGCTCAGCTCTCGTTGGCCACCACGAGGCGGGAGCTACCAGATCCGCTCCTCGCCCCCAACGATCCCCTTCCCTCGTACCCTCTTCAAGTTTCACAGAGTACCGCCGCGCCCGCCTACAATTGCTTGGTGTATGCAACACAATCGCTGACCAGTTCTTGACGCCGCCGTGCACATCAGCGGCCACGCTGGATCAGCGACTGCTTGATCCGAACTCCGACTGTCGATTGGTCTCGTAAGTGTCCCTCGCTTCCCGAGTGCATGCGTGCGTGGCTGCTATAGGTTACGCCCAACACGAACATGATGACCACCTGCCAACCTGCTCTCGCTTCTTCTCCAGGGAGCTATCGGCGCAGCGGTGGCTGCTAGGCACGCGTGTCTCCAAGCGGTGCCGGCCCTGCGGGAAGCTCCTCATCAAGCCCGATCTCATCGGCGCCAAGACCGATTTCAAGCGCCAGCACGCCGCCCTGTTCTACCTGCCCCTTCTTTCCCTCGGTTTGCATCCCCGCTGTGCCTCTCTCGGCTGAGCCATCGCCACCAACTTACGCTGCTTTCTGATCCTCGAATCCAGAGGAGGTGCGAGACGAGGGGTCCGGTTGGTGGGCCCTTCGGGTGGTGCTGGCGAACCCTCCTCAGCGCTCTTTTCACCTTCCCCTCACCGTCACCGCCTCCGTGGTACACCCCCCTCTTCTCGCTGCTCTATCCACATCAGCATTGCCCTTTTGCTCCGGATCACTCCAACTGCACGCATGCTCACACGCTACGGCATGGGCGAGAGCAGGAGGGCGCCGAAGAAGTACAGCCTGCACAGCCCGTGGAGACATTCCTAGGCGTCGCCGACGAATACGACAAGGTGCGTCTCTTAGCCCTTATTGACTGTCTCGCCGGCTTGTAGTTGGGTTGGATCTAACTTGCTGGGCTCACTAGTTTTGGGAGACGGACGTGTACAACGAGCTGTCCGAGCGCGACCGAAAAGAGAACGAAGGCGTCGTGCTTCATCGCCACCTCAACAAGCTCGCCCTCCGATACCGCATCGGTCGGCTCGTCTCCCCTCACACCCAGGTACCGCGCTCGTCCCCGTATGTAGGCCCATTGAGCCCTCCACTCACGTGAACGTGCGTGCGGATCAGATGCGGTTCAAAATCGTCATGGGCCGTACGCCAGCAACGGAGGAGGCCACCATCGACGTCATGGTGGACCTTGAATTGCCTCACCAGCCGTCACCTTCCTCTCCCTCTGCCGCCCCCTCGCAAGTGTTGCCGTAGCGACTCCCCTCTCTCCTCCTCTCCCTTCTTCTCCTGTCCCCGTTGCTGCCATCATGGTGGGGAGTTAGATGCATCCCGTGTTCAACTTTCGCCTCCACCCAGCCGCGGTTCAAGTGGTCCCAACATCAAGCGATCATCATCATCATCATCAAAGCATGAGTGGGCGACCCTACTGCAACCGATTGCTGCAATCAGGCAAGCGCCTTTGGTTGACTGACTGCACACAAGGGAGGAGGAAGAACGAGAGAGATGGCGGCCATCAACGTGGTCATGTTGGCTGGGTGAACTTGGAGAGGGCGGCGACCCACGAGGCCATCTCGTCCTTGTCGGTGGTGGCGATGTAGAACACGCGACGGGGCACCTCCAGCTTGAGAGTCGGCCGTTTCGTCACGCTGGGATCGAGCGCCATGACCGTGCCATTGCGCAGCCGCACATCGTTGAGCGATGTGCGCGAGGACGGGCTGCTGTAGTAGGACAGCAAGCCGTTGGCGTACAACACGAACCACTGCACCACCACCACCACCGGTGGTACGCCGCACGTCACATATGGATCGCCTGGTCAGCACTGTTGTCTTGTTGAAGTTGATTCTCTTCACGCGAGCTGGGGAGGGAGACGGTACGCGTCGCTTCCAGGACTTTCGGTTGTGCCCCTCCTTGCTCAGGTAGCCCTGCTTGACGGTCGCGGCGTCCTGCATGGCCTCTGCTTCAACCTCCTCTGGTCGCTCGTGTTTCTGTGGCGCCGGTCAGCAACGGACTTCGACACTCATGCGCGTTACGAAGGAGAGTGCACGCACCGTGGGGCTTTCGGCAATGGCCACTGTGCCGCTGAGGCTGCCCACGCGCAGACCGCTGACGACGAGCTGGATGCTGAAGGGCTGCGGCTTCGATCCATCCACGGCCAGCGATATCACTCCTTGCGCTGAACGACGAGGTCTCGTCAGTCAGCTCTGGGGGGCGTTACTGCAACGACAATCAAGCTCCACACGCTGCTGTACCCAAGCGGTTGGTCGACTCTTTGGCAGCGCTGTCCTGTACAAGAATCCACATGTGCTGGTTGGCCTGCAGCGATGAAAGTCAGCACAAGTTGCCATCACTAAAGGGAGAGTTGCACGTGATTCGTACCAGCCACGCTCGACTGGTTGTAATGGTGTGGAGCTGATGGTTACTCCACGTAGCTGTTGTAGCCTGTGAGGTGCTCATGACCAAGGTTAGGAGACTGATCTAGACTCGACTATGGCAAGGCGTACCCGAGGAACTGTGATGGTGGGACATTGGGAAGAGAGGAAAGGGGCGTGGAAGGAGAGGTAGGGACTGGGCGACTTGACGAGAACCGTGGAGGCGAACCCCGGCGAGAACGGCGGTGGAGGCACCAACGTGAGCACCACGTCAGCCAGCACCACGTCCAGCCCCATCCCGAATCCGTGATCCAGATTGCGGGTCATGGCCATCTCCTGAACCGCCTTTGGTCGCGTCATCGCTCAGGGCGAGGTTGGTAAGACTGACCGTGCTTCCTCATGAGACCAATTGCAAGGGGAAGGGTAGCTCATCAGGGGGGCAACGCACATGCACGTCGGGGAACACGAGCGGAACGGAAAAGACACCGTGCACAGGAGAGTGGTCTGATGTGGTGAGGTCGTTGCAGGCCGAATACAGACGGCAGTCGACCGCGAAGTTAGGAGGCGTCTTGCAGAGAATGCGATCGCAGTACGAGGGCGTTCGCATCTTCTCCTCGGACCACGTGCGATCTCCTCGATTGTACCTGTGATGTTGGCATTCAAATACCCAGTTGTTTACCCTCGTGGCCGTCGGAGCGGGGTGAGTGTACCGATAGGAGGGAGGGAAGCTTATGTAAGGCTCAGTGAAGCCGGTGAAGCAGCGCTCGTGGTTGCGCTCAATGAGCAGCTGGTCGCCGTCGCAGAGTTCGCTCCATCGCTCCTCCGCGATCAGTCGGAGCACTTCGGCCCGGCTGGTGTTGATGCGGTAGTTGAGATCCCCAAAGAAGAAGAGTGCGTGGAAGTGGTTGGTCAGGTCAAACGGGCTCTCGGTAAGGCGGAGGTTGTTCACGATCGTCCTATAGTTTTCATTGCGTGCGTACACCCTTTCGTCCCTGTCATCAGCGCGCACAGGAAGTGCGGGTGAGTGCGTGGGGCTCTAGCATCATGTAAAGGAGGATGCTGTCGCACCTGGCAGCGAGATGAGAACCCACAAAGCATAGAGAGGTTTCGATAAACTTGAAGGCGATGCCGAGACCGCCCTTGTTGCCGATAACGTTTCCGATGCCCGTGGGCACCGATCCCGTTGTGACGTCGGATATACGGTGTCGATGTTCCTTCTTCGCCAGCACCATCAGCCTCATCATCATGAGCGACTGCGTAGCCACCATGATGTACTCGTCGCCTAGTTGCGTCTGCACATCGCACACTCGCACTCGTCAGGATGACGATGGGACATCAGCGCTGTTCTCTCAGCGTACCTGGACCAGCTTGAACAGGTCGGTCTCGGAATTGACCTCCTGAGCCGAGATTGCGTAGATGTCGTGGTTGGCCTCTGGCATCAGCCACGGGCTGATGGACTTGGCTGGCGCAGCATTGCCCATGTTCCAGGTGCCCACCCACACCGACAGCTTGTCCTCGCTTCCCCGATCTCGACGCACCACCCAAGCCGCTGGGTTGGGGAGGGAATCGAATCAACAACCGTCGTTGGCAACGATCTTTCACTCTCCAGTTGGTGCCACGAATGCGTGTTGGGCTGCGTCTGTGTACCTTCGTAGAAGCGTTCGCGCTGCTCGCGGGTGGGGAGGATGAGCCTCTCGAACTTATCGCGTCCGCTCCACAGCAACTTGAGTTTCCTTTCGTTGACATGCGATCGCAGCACCTGATGCCATGCATGTGTGTCCCCGTTTAGTTGGGCGCTCCGCCACGCTAAGTCCTGGCGCATTGAGCATTGCAAAGCAGTACCTGAAGTAGCTCGTGGTGGGGGCGCTGCAGCGCCGGCTTGCGACCATCGGGATAGCGGTAGCGCAGCGTGCGACCGGCAAAGTCGACCTCTATGACGAGCGGCTTCTTGCGCGTACCTCGACTCACCACCTTCTCCGCCACGAACGGCAGGCACACGTCACACACCTGCACGGCCGCCATCCCAGACCACGCGTCAGTGGCCACGACACTCCACAGGGCGTTGATGGCGAGATGAGGGAGCGTACCCGGCGGGTCAAGACGACGTCGCTTACGGGCGACGACTTGGACTCGAAGGGAGGCTGGGAGGAGGAGAGGTTCACGTGGAGCGAGGTGTCGGTTGCGTGGCGTGCCTGGCTGTCCTCGCCGTCGAACGAGGCCCAGCTCCCCCCGCTCATGGGGCGACGATTAACGGACATGTAGGGGGGCGGTCTGGGGGGCAGAGGCCGAGGATAGCTGCTCCCTCCTCCGCTCTTGTCATCTCGCCTTTGTTGTTGTTGTTGCTGCTGCTGTTGGAGGGAGGATGGCTGCCACATCTAGCGAGGATATTGCTCTTCAAGCCGAAGGAGGAGCTCAATGAATGCCAGCCCCAGAACAGAGGGAGTGGTGAAGATGTCGAAGCCGATGTGTCGCCCCCACCCCCCCTGGTTATGTAGCTTTGAGTCGCCAGGGCTTGAAGGGCAGCTCGACCCTGGAGACTGACCCCTCCCACGGATAAGGTAATAATGGTTCGCCTGCAACTCAGGGGACTGTCGACAGTTGCACAGCTGCCGCTGCTGCTGCTGGTGATGTGGTGTTGTTGGACTTTTTATTTTAGTTATTGTGATCAAGGGGCTGGAGGGGGGGGGGTGCCTCGCCCTCAAAAGCTCTCGAGGGAGCTGGCCGTCCTGTCGATCTCGATGACCTCGTCCATCTCCCTCTCCCTGTCCCTCTCCTTTCCCTTCTCCTGCAGGTGGTGCAGCTGCTGCTTGTCCTCGAGCAGCCCCGACAGACGCCTGGCGTCAATGCGATCGCGTACCGCCTGCACACACAACACACACGCTCATCATTGAAGGCCCTGCAAGTACGCGGGGAGTGCCCATCACTACCACGCCTGCGCCTCTCCGCGCGTACCTTGACCAAGTTGATGGTGGAGGTGAGGAGGAGCAAGCCGCTGGTGGCGAGGAAGACCTTGCGCTCATCGGCGATGGGCAGATTGAGCAGGCCCCAGGCCGTCAGCGAGACCGAGGCTCCGAACGCCAGCCACGAATGCAGCACCCAGCCAGCGCTGCCGCCGATGCTCGACACGATGGTCTCTCCCACCTCAGG